>JXCR01003341.1:178412-208651 GCA_002079205.1 Phalaenopsis hybrid cultivar
AATAGGTACCTTCTATCCATTAACTAACCTCTTTTTATATGCTAGATTGTCACCTAAACATTGTGCTTTTACCACAGCTCTTTCAATTGAAAAGGAGTCAAGCACCTTTGTAGAAGCTGCTCGTAATCCAAAGTGGCGGGTTGCTACGCAAGAAGAACTTGATGCACTCAACGCCAATAGTACATGGTTTCTTGTACCATTACTGCCTAGAAAAAGGTCAATTGGATGCAAATGGGTATACAAAATCAAATTTCATGCGGATGGGACAGTTGAACACTACAAGGCTAGATTAGTGGGAAAAGGGTATAATCAAATTGAAGGGCTAGATTACCAGGAAACATTTGCCCCTTAGAAAAGCATGTAATTGTTCACTTACTCCTTGTGTTAGCTTCAACCAAGCAATGACATCTCTGATGCGCCCCTGTTGTGTGCTATTTTTCAGCGTATTTTATGTTAATTTAAATCCTCAGTAACAATAGCAAAAATTTGACCCGTCCCAAACTTACGCAATAATTTAGCTTCCAAAAATATGGCCAAAATCTTGGCCCAATTTATATTAAGTATTTAATATGAAAATTTTAAATGTTATATAAAATACATAAAATAGTTCACACACTACAGGTTCTACAAAAGTGCATAAATCGCTCTAAGTAATATAGGGCTTTATTTAAAAACCTCAGTATCGATCCCACAGAGAAGCACATTAAGAAAACTCTTAGGCTAACTCTAGTATACTACTATCAAGTCTTAGTTTGGAAGATTTAAATTCTTATGATAATAACATAAAACACAATATTCAAACTATAAAAATTAAAGTAAGAAAGACAAGTTAAAATGGGTTTAATGAATGCTAACACAAAATGCAACTAAAAGAACTAAGTTTACTAAACTAATTTCTAAACTTCAAAGTTAAATTCACTAAGAACTAAACAAAGTATTTGTGATAAAGAGTTCAAATTTAAGAAATCATCATTCCCCTTTACAATGAGTATACGGATTGTGAAGAAATTAAAATCATTTAAATATATATATATATAAATTGTTTTATATCAAATAGGAGAAATCATATTATTTACCCTCTTTCAAAGTGCATAAAAAACATTGACTAATCCAGAGTTTAGTCCCTATGTCTGTGGTTAGGTTAGGAGGATACTGGCTGCCACTCCTGAGCTCCCACTATTTCCTCTCCCGAGGGCTAACAATCTCGCATTAGTTTAAAAAGCAACTGGACTAAATTGAGGATTTCAATCTGTCACCTTAAAATCTCTAATTCAGCATGTAACAAAGTATATTTACCTATTTATTTGCATTCAACCCTATGGATAACATCCTCACCCATGAAATTGAATGTGAATCTCATCATGTTCTAGAAATCATAGTCTTTTCGGATCATATGTTCCTCAACACATTTTAACCTTTCAATTGGCCAAATTAAAAAGAAAATGAAGATCAAAGTTTGAATCGTCATAAATTATTGACATTTAAAGCCTTATAAAATAAAATCTATTCTTCACAAAATCAAATCTCATTGTACGGAGAAGGATAGAGAAGACAACTTAGAATTCATTAGAAAAATACGACAAAACACGGATTTTATATATAAAAACTAGTTTGCAAAATAAAGAAAGAAAAGAACACAACTTATCTCAGAATCCTTCCCAAGAAAATCCCTAGAAGTTCCCTTTAATCAATTTCTCTCTTTACAATCACACTCAATTCTCTTCTAGAAATGTAATGAAGAAGAAAGATCTCACATTCCCTCTCCTCTTACAACCCAAGAGTAAAATCCTCTCTTCTTCAAAGTCTTCCTCTCACTCTCATGACACACTCATGCCCTAGACACCTCTCCTTTTTAATTAAAGGTTGCCTCCTTTTAAAAATAATTCAAAATTCTCTCTCAAATTCTCTCCAAAAGTCACACCTTTTGAATCCCAAAAGACATGTCCATTCATTCAAGATAAATATCCCTTCATTAAAGAGCCTTCCAAAGTTTCTAGTTGCATTGAATCACTCCATAGAGCATTTGAATCGTTTCGAGCCTTCAAAATCTGCTCAAAATTTATCTCAAACCGCCTTAATCCATCTTATATCATCTTTGGCGCCAGTTTGGTGCCTCAGGCACCACTCTGTAGCAGCTCCACCATTTTTCTCTGTCTCAGCTCCATTTCGCCCTGTTTCAGTTGTGTTTCACTCCTACCAGATATACCTACAAAATGTAATATCATTAAAAAAACATGTGAGAAATGTAAATTAGATTAAGCATAGAAAGAAATGTCAAAATGTGTCAAGTCAGAATTTTCTTTCTTGCTCATTTTTACTTCAAATTGCACCATTTTTATTTCATTTTCTCCAAAAGTTCATTTTTTGTACATGAAATAAAAAATATGCAAAATAAATTCCTTTAAAATGTAATATCATTAAAAATCATTAAAATTGAGCATAAATATATATGAAAAAGTAGGTAATTTTTTTGTGTGTCAATCTCCACCAACTAGATGTCAATAATGTTTTCTTGCATGGGGACCTCGACGAAGACATATATATGTCGCTACCTCCTGTCCTTGGACAAAAGAGGGAGACTCGAGTTTGTAAACTCTATAAATCATTTTATGGTTTCAAGCAAACTTCACGATAATGTTTCATTAAGCTTTTCACTGCTCTAAAGCAAGTCAATTTTACACAATCAAAGGCAGACTATTCCTTATTTGTCTGATCCCAGAATGGTTAATTCATCGCCCTTCTTATATATGCAGATGATTTCATCAATGCATGGAACGACTTAAATTAAATATTTCAAAATTCAATTCAAATTGAAGGACATTGGACAATTGAAATATTTCTTTGGTATTGAGGTTGCGCGATCCCAAAAAGGTATTGTGCTTTTACAGTGAAAGTATGCTCTTGAAATACTCAAGGATGTCGGGTACCTCAGTGCAAAACCAGTCACTTTCTCTATGGAACAAAACTTATCTCTTAGCAATTCAGAAGGAAAATAGGTCAGTGATCCATCATAATACCGAAAACTCGTTGGAAGATTAATCTACTTGATTATCACATGTCCTGACTTGGCATATGCAGTTCATATCTTAAGTTAATTTATGCACAAGCCACGAGTGTCACACTTAGAAGCAGCCCATTGTGTTCTACGTTATGTAAAATAGATAGCAGGACAAGGAATGTTCCTCTCAGCAGAAAGCTCAACCCAACTAAATGTCTTTTGTGATGCAAATTAGGTCAGGTGTCGTGACACTCGAAGATCAGTTACTGGGTATTGTATCTTCCTTGGAAGTTCATTAATTTCTTGGAAAACCAAGAAACATACCACAGTATAACGTTCTAGTGCATAAGTTGAATATCGGTCCATGGCCGCTACCTACTACGGATTATTTGGCTAAGAACAATTCTGCAGGATTTGGGGATCATGCATTCACATCCTATCATTTTAATTTGTGATAATCAAGTAGCACTTCACATCGCCTCGAACCCAGTATATCATGAGTGAACAAAGCACATCGAGATTGATTGTCATCTTATACATGAGAAAGTTCAGAAAGAAATAATAAAGTTGACTCATGTGTCTACTTTAGAACAGTTAGCGAACATTTTCACAAAACCATTAAACTCTTCTCAATTCTCGATACTACTCAGCAAGTTATGAATTATTAACATACATTCCAAACATGAGGGGGAGTGTTAGGATTTATAATAGGAAATAATTTATTCATATAATTTTATATTTATTTCCTTAGAATCCAATGAATAAATTATTTCCTTAGAATTAACGATTTATTTTCTTTTTTATTTTATATTTATTTCATTGGATTAGGAATTATTTGTTTTCCTATATCATGTTATTTCTTATATATTCTAATAATTAATATAAATTGATNCTGAAATAAAAAATATGCAAAATACATTCCTTTAAAATGTAATATCATTAAAAATTATTAAAATTGAGCACAAATATATATGAAAAAGTAGGTAATTTTTTGGTGTGTCAATCTCCACCAACTAGATGTCAATAATGTTTTCTTGCATGGGGACCTCGACGAAGACATATATATGTCGCTACCTCATGTCCTTGGATGAAAGGGGGAGACTCGAGTTTGTAAACTCCATAAATCATTATATGGTCTCAAGCAAGCTTCGCGACAATGTTTCATCAAGCTTTCCACTGCTCTAAAGCAAGTCAATTTTACACAATCAAAGGCATACTATTCCTTATTCGTCTGATCCCAGAATGGTTAATTCATCGCCCTTCTTATATATGTAGATGATTTCATCAATGTAGGGAATGACTTAAATCAAATATTTCAAAATTCAATTCAAATTAAAGGACCTTGGACAATTGAAATATTTCTTTGGTATTGAGGTTGCGCGATCCCAAAAAGGTATTGTGCTTTTACAGTGAAAGTATGCTCTTGAAATACTCAAGGATGTCGGGTACCTCAGTGCAAAATGAGTCACTTTCTCTATGGAACAAAACTTATCTCTTAGCAAATCAGAAGGAAAATAGGTCAGTGATCCATCATAATACCGAAAACTAGTTGGAAGATTAAACTACTTGATTATCACATGTCCTGACTTGGCATATGCAGTTCATATCTTAAGTTAATTTATTCACAAGCCACGAGTGTCACACTTAGAAGCAGCCCATCGTGTTCTACGTTATGTAAAATAGATAGCAGGACAAGGAATGTTCCTCTCAGCAGAAAGCTCAACCCAACTAAATGTCTTTTGTGATGCAAATTAGGTCAGGTGTCGTGACACTCGAAGATCAGTTACTGGGTATTGTATCTTCCTTGGAAGTTCATTAATTTCTTTGAAAACCAAGAAACGTACCACAGTATAATGTTCTAGTGCAGAAGTTGAATATCGGTCCATGGCCGCTACCTGCTACGGATTATTTGGCTAAGAACCATTCTGCAGGATTTGGGGATCATGCATTCACATCCTGTCATTTTAATTTGTGATAATCAAGTAACACTTCACATCGCCTCAAACCCAGTATATCATGAGTGAACAAAGCACATCGAGATTGATTTTCATCTCATACAGGAGAAAGTTCAGAAAGAAATAATAAAGTTGACTCATGTGTCTACTTTAGAACAGTTAGCGGACATTTTCACAAAACCATTAAACTCTTCTCAATTCTCGATACTACTCAGCAAGTTAGGAATTATTAACATACATTCCAAACTTGAGGGGGAGTGTTAGGATTTATAATAGGAAATAATTTATTCATATAAGAAATTATGATGAATAAATTATTTCCTTAGAATTAAGGATATATTTTCTTTTTTATTTTATACTTGGATTAGGAATTATTTGTTTTCCTATATCATGTTATTTCTTATATATTCTAATAATTAATATGAATTGATTATTTGAGATATTATGTGATATATCTTTCCTTTCATATCATTTACTTTTTATTATTTTTCCTATTATAGGATTATTGTAAGAGTTATTTATACTTCGTTCATATCAATGAAACAATCAAGAATTCCACATTATTCTGAATTTCAACATTTATCAACATAATAATTAGTTATAAAAATAAAATACAAATTTATATGCATANTATTCCACTTTATTCCACATTATTCTAAATTTCAACATTTATTAACATAATAATTAGTTATAAAAATAAAATACAAATTTATATGCATATTAAAATTGAATTATAATTAGAGAAACACAAATTATAAGATGTGAACTAATCAATTAAAGTGTTGGTAATTTAAAAAGTTATATTTTTCTTTATTTCCTAATGTTAGAAATTATTTTAAATTAGATGTCAAAACACAATAAATAGAATAAATATGTAAATCATATCCAAATCCGTAAAGGGATTCCAATCCTATGCACATTCACACAAAACAAAAAAAAATAGAAGTTTAGTTAGTTAAACAAGTAAGGGATCACCGAAAGCATTTAAGAACAGAAAAGGTTTGGTTAAAAAAGTCAATTTCCCCAGTCCTCCTGTATTGGAGAAAATATCACGCCTAGTGTGGACATAGAATTACTTCCGGTGTGGACGAAGAATTAACACTAAAGTTTGACTGAGATGCTACTTATCTTGTCTGATTTGCATTAGGATGTGATAAGTGTCTTTATTAAACTAATAAAATGGGATTGAATATGATCATCTAACCAAAGAACAAATGGTGTAGAACACTATCACTATCCTCATGAATGGAGCATACATGTAAACCACACATGTTATGGATCAATTAAGTTTAAAACTTACTCTCTTTTTTCCTTTGTTTTTCCATACTGAAGTAAGAAGATGCTATTAGAAAATTATTTACTCATACTTGTTCCTTATTTTGTAATAGATGAGCATCATGTATGTACCTTTAAAATTTCTACCTCCTTGTCTTTTCCTCCTAAAAAAAAATTGATACTTTTCATATTTTACTTGCAAGTGCATTCATTTGCATGATCTCTAATAATTTGGAAGTCTACACATGTTTTTGGCATTTAATAAGTATTAATAGATCTTTTTATTAGCCTTAATTAAAACTTTCATTTCACATTATTATTCTTGATATATTATCAAAAAATTCATATGATTAAGCACTTATCTCAATGTATTTTAAATAAAATAAATTTGAGAATCAAATTCAAGATTATCTGACCTTATATTTCAACAATTTTTTAGTTAATTTGAACCATAAAAATAAAAATATGATGACACAAAAATTGATTCAATCTGAGTCCAAATTAATGAGCCTAAATCAAGCACTTGAAGTATATGTAAATGCCTATAAATTAATTGAATGGTCAAATGATCTCCAAATTTTCCTTGCTTTAATCAGTTTAATTATCTTAATGAGAGCAATCTAACAAGCATATGCCTATTCAAATATGAGGTTATTAAGACATTTAAATGTTGAAAGAATAACTTATTATCAAAGTAATTAGCATGTAAATGGAGTGTTTTAGATTTTACCTAAATTTATCAAAAAAAAAATCAACTTTTAAATAGAATCTCAATCTTCATATGAAAAGGAAGAAGAGAACTTTGAGAATTAAATTAGAACTCAACTAGAGAACTAAAAGTCAAGGACCACCAACTATCATCAATCATCATCAACGATTGTTATAGCCCAACTACTCCTATTTTTGCCTGATCATTATCTCGAGGTAGTTATTACCTGAATATTATCTCTAGGATAGTACACTATGACATTCGTAACTCAATGAACATTGTTGTTCGATAAACCCAATTGCAATAATAAAAGGATGAATATATTGTAATCTCATTTTCTCAATAAAAAAGAAGAGAAACTCTACAATTTTAACTATATAGTGAATTACTTGGAATGAGCCCAGCTCTGTGATTTTACCTATTCTTGGGTTTTCACTTAATGTGTTGAATATTCATACCATATTAAAACATAATTTTTCTTGAACCACGTAGGCCATTTGGGCGAGTATGAATGACGTTGGTAGGTCACGGGAACCGGAGTCGGGCGCACGAGCTGTGAACCATGTAGGTCGTTGGGGTGAGTATTAGTGACGTTCGTAGGTAGCGGGAGTCGGAGTTAAGAGCTGCATTAATTGAAGACCACGCGGGTCGTTGTTGGTACATGAACTGTAGTGATGAACTCTTGTCCCACAGACACGAAATTGTTACTAGATTTTCCAATTTATAACATTAACTGACTACATTCGCTTGGTGGTGGCCGACAACGATTGGCAGTGGTCGATGATGGTAAGCGGTGTCGATAGAAGTTGGCAGTAGTCGGCGATGGTTGACGGCGGTCGGCGGTGGTTGACGGTGGTCGAGTATAATACTGAGCTACAGCTCCTCCTCAAGGCTTCAAGCTCTCTTGAGACTTCAGCTCCTTCTCAAAGTCTTAAGTTATCTCGCAAGGCTTGAGCTTCTCCCTCATGTGAGGGGTGGGGGTCTATTTATAGAGTTTTTGGTATAATTAGTGCAGGAATATGAACCATTTTGATCGGACAGTCCAAAGAGCTTCTTCTGATCAAATGTCGTTTAATGGAAATATGAGTGCCTTAACAATGTTATAATTGAGCTATCTTGAGCTCATTGGATTCGTCTTCTCGAGATATTCGATTTGACTATAAACATACCGATTCGGCATCCGTTTGACTTTCCAAATATGTCCGAAAATCTTCCAAAAGTGGTTAAATGACTTGATTTGGGCTTGATTTGACTCGAATTGGACTAACTATGATATCATTAGGTCTGCCTCATCGAGTTGGTCAGTTTGATTTTAAGTTCGTTGAAATCGGAGCACTGGATGATTTTTTATCAAGATTTGAACGTTTCTTGCTCAAAAATATCATCTTGAGATCTGTGTCATGCATCGAGATTTTGTGCAGCATGATGAAAATTTGTTGGTGGCATATCAATATATGTGTGTATGTGCGCGCGCGCGTGTACAGCTATATTTTATTGAAAAACATGTTTTTTTTAAAAAACTTCGTTAAAATTACACTAATAATCACTATCATTGTAGCAATCAAGTGAAAAAATATGGGGACTGCTGAATCTAATCTGAAAGTTTCCACAAACTTTACAAACCTGCCGTAAAATATTCTAAAACCAACAGAAATTCATTTTCCATCATCTTAGACATNTGGAAACGACACAAAAGAGACTTCGAACCATCAAATGCATAAATGTTGATTCAATGCAGTAGCCTATCCCACACTACAATAACGCAACCAAATGGAAGAGCCAGCTCCACAAACTATCATCAATCATCAAACAAAGACCCAAAAAGACTTTTTACTAGAGCTTGAAGACAGTCAACAAGACCGGATCAATCAATCGAACCCTACTGATCAAACTCAACCAATCAACTTGATGCAGTTAAGTCAAGTCAACTAAGATTAGCCGACAAAGCCAAAAATCACCAAATGATAAACTATCACTTACAAAATACCAGAAATACCCCAGTACAAACACATCCCAAACGGAATAAAAACATAATATCCCACTTATACTACATACTACATAAATAGGTGAAGCATTGAACCAAACAATAATGTTATCTATTGTTCATCTCTCTCTCCTCATCTATAGCTAGCCTTTGGATGTAATTTAGTGATAATCTCACATTCAACACTAAATATTATATAAACAACTACTAGACTTTAATTATTAAACATAAAAATACAGATGAAAANAAATAGCTATATTTTTAATGAAAAACATGTTTATTAAAAAAATTAGTTAAAAATTATAATAATAATCTCATATATGTCGTAGTGGCAAGTATGAATGACGTCCGTAGGCAGCAGGGGCCTGAATCGGGTGTTGCACGGGCTGTGAACCATGTATGCCATTGAGGTGAGTATCAATGGTAGTCTTGCGGTGGTCGAAGTCGAAAGTTGCATGAATTGTGAACCACATATGTCGTAAGGTTGAGTATGAATGGCGTATGTTGGTCGCAAGAGCAGGAGTCGGGAGTTGCACGAGCTGTGAACCACGTAGGCCATTTGGGCAAGTATGAATGTCGTTCGTAGGTCGCGGAGGCCGGAGTCGGGTGCACGAGCTGTGAATCATGTAGGTCGTTGGGGTGAGTATTAGTGACGTTCGTAGGTAGAGGGAGCCGGAGTCAAGAGTTGCATGAATTGATGACCACGTAGGTCGTTGTTGGTACATGAACTATAGTGATGAGCTCTTGTCCCACAGACACAAAATTGTTACTAGATTTTTCCAATTTATAAAATTAACTGACTACATTCGATTGGTGGTGGCTGACAACGATCGGCAGTGGTCGACGATGGTAAGCGGTGTCGATAGAAGTTGGCAGTAGTCGGCGATGGTTGACGGCGGTCGGCGGTGGTCGACAGCAGTTGATGGTGGTCGACGGTGGTCCACTATGATACTCAGCTACAGCTCCTCCTCAAGGCTTCAAGCTCTCTTGAGACTTCAGCTCCTTCTCAAAGTCTTAAGTTATCTCGCAAGGCTTGAGCTTCTCCCTCGTGTGAGGGGTGGGGGTCTATTTATAGAGTTTTGGGTATAATTAGTGCAGGAATATGAACCATTTTGATCGAACGATCCAAAGAGCTCCTTCTGATCAAACGTCGTTTAATGGAAATATGAGTGCCTTAACAATGTTATAATTGAGCTATCTTGAGTTCATTGGATTCGTCTTCTCGAGATATTCGATTTGACCATAAACATACCGATTCAGCATCCGTTTGACTTTCCAAATATGTCCAAAAATCTTCCAAAAGTGGTTAAATGACTTGATCTGGGCTTGATTTGACTCAAATTGGACTAACTATGATATCATTAGGTCTGCCTCATCGAGCTGGTCAGTTTGATTATAAGTTTGTTGAAATCGGAGCACTGGATGACTTTTTATTAAGATTTGAACGTTTCTTGTTCAAAAATATTATCTCGAGATCTGTGTCATGCATCGAGATTTTGTGCAGCATGATGAAAACTTGTTGGTGGCATATCAAAATATGTGTGTTCGCGCGTGCTTGTACAGCTATATTTTATTGAAAAACATGTTTTTTTTTAAAAACTTAGTTAAAAATTACACTAATAATCACTATCATTGCAACAATCAAGTGAAAAAATATGGGGACTGCTGAATCTAATCTGAAAGTTGCCACAAACTTTACAAACCTGCCGTAAAATATTCTAAAACCAACAGAAATTCATTTTCCATCATCTTAGACATAACATACATTCCTCTTTACAGAAACAAGATACATAACCAGCACATAAAGAAGAAGACACGAGATGAAANCTTCTTAAGTGCTATTAAGAAACAAATTTAATCCTTAATTGGTAAAAATACCAATTTATGGTAGTAGGAGGAATTGTATTAGGTCATCAAATATCAGAAAATGGTATGGAAGGTAGAATTTGCTAAAATTTCAGGTGATCACTAATTTACCTCAAATATCAAAAAATGGTATGGAAGTAGATCCTACTAAAATTCAAGTGATCGCTAATTTACCTTATCCAACAAAAATGAAAGGGAAATTAGGAGTTTTTTAGGTCTTGCTGGATTCTACAGATGATATATTAAAGGCTTTTCAAAGATTGCTAAGACTTTATGTCATTTACTGGAGAAAGATGTAATTTTTAATTTTGATGAGGAATGCCTAAAAGCTTTTAAATTCTTAAAAGAAAAAATAATCACTGCACCAATTATAGCTTCACCAAACTTGGGAAAACCTTTTAAATTGATATTTGATGCTAGTGATTATGCTATAGGAGCTATTTTAGGACAAATGTATACAAAATTTTTAAAGTTTTTTACTATGCTAGTAAAACTCTTAATGAAACTCAAAACAATTATACAACACTGAAAAAGAAATATTAGGAATAATATATGCTTTTAAAAAATTTAGATCATATTTAATTGGAACTCATTGTATAGTGCATACAGATTATTCTGCTATTAAGTATTTAATTAAAAAAAGGATGCTAACCCTAGACTTATAAGATGGATTCTTCTTTCACAAGAATTTGATTTTGTAATAGTAGATCAGAAGGGGATTGAAAATCAAATTGCTAATCATTTGTCCAGGATTGAATTAGAAAAACCACTTTGTTTTAAAAATGAAATTAATGAACATTTTCCAGATGAAAATTTGTTCACTATTAATAAGTGGCATGTTCCGTGGTATGCCTACATTGTGAAATTTATTATTAGTGATATTATATCCGATGGAATGACATACCAATAGAAGAGGAAATTTATTTCTGAAGCTAAGACTTATTTTGGAGTGACCCATTTTTATATAAACAAGGAAAAGATCTGATTATTCGAAGATGTGTACCATTAGAAGAAACTTATGAGATTATCCAAAAATGCCATAATTCTGATTTTGGGGGACATTTTGGTGTGATAAAATAACATAAAAAATTTTACAATCTAGATTTTATTGGCCTACAATTTTTAGAGGTGTTAATGCTTATATCAAAACTTGTGATAGATATCAAAGAGTAGGCAATATTTCTAGAATAAATGAGATGTTCCTCAATTATATGCTAGAAGTTGAAATATTTGATGTTTGGGGATTAGATTTCATGGGACAATTTATACCATCTTTCGGAAACTTATATATTCTGTTAGCTGTGGACTATGTATCCAAATGGATAGAAGCTGTTGGTTTACCTCGATGTGATGCTCAAAGTGTTAAAAATTTTTTAAAAATGAATATATTTTATAGATTTGGGATGCCAAGAGTTATCATTACTGATGGGGGAAGTCATTTCAGAAATCCATAATGGAGAATTTATTAAAGAAATATCATATAAATCATAGAATTGCTACTGCTTATCATCCTCATCCATAAGTTATAAACGAAATATCATATAAATCATAGGATTGCTGCTGCTTACATCCTCAAATAAATGGTTTGGCTGAATTATCCAATCATAAACTTAAAAGAATTATGAAAAAATTTTTGAATCAAACAAAAATGGATTGGTCAGTCAAACTTGATTATACTTTGTGAGCTTATAGGACTGCATATAGAACTCCTATAAGAATTTCCTCATATAGGCTAATATTTGGGAAGGCTTCTCACTTACCAATTGAATTTGAGCATAAAGAATCTTGGGTAATTGAACAGTTCAATTATAATTTGAAACATGCTGGTGAGAAAAGATTAGTACAATTAAATGAGCTTGAAGAGATAAGGAATGAGTTTTATGAAAGTGCCAAAATTTATAAAGAAAAGATGAAGATGTGGCATGATTGAAAGATTCTTACTAAAAATTTTCAACCAGGGTAACAAGTTTTGCTATACAATTCAAGGTTATGATTATTTACAGGCAAACTTAAGTCTAGGTGGATGGGCCCATTTATTGTGATTAAAGTTTATCCTTATGGAGCTATGGATATTAAAGATCCAAAATAAGAAAATCTTTAAAGTCAATGGACATATGCTAAAACCTTATTATATAGGAGATCAGTAGAAGTTTAATGATGGAATGATGTTGGCTCAACCAGAGTAAGCACTAGTTGTGTCGAGCTGACGATGTAAAACCAAGTGCTTTGTGGGAGGCAACCATAAGTATTAGTGTGTTTTTATTTTTATTTATGTTTTATGTTTGATTAAGAAAATTGGGGTAGTATTTTTGAGACTATTATGTGTTAGTATTGATTTTAAGGCATAAATTAGTGGTTTTGACATGTTAAAATGAGAATTTCGACATTAAGCTGACTTGTGCAAAAAATGTGCACTGGCACTTAAGCGCCAAATCCGGCGCTTAAGCACGACAATTTAAAAACATGTGCAAAATTAATATTCTAGAAGGAAAAACTGTCTAAAAGTTTACAAAAATGTGTCTTGGCAATTTCTAAAAGTGTCTAGGAGTTATTGGAAGAATTTGGGCCTATAAATAGAAGGGTTTAGTGAAGGAATTTCACCTCAGATTATTTCTAGCCCTAAATTCTAAAAGAGAGAGAGATTTTAAGATGATGTCTTCATGTGAGATGAATTTAAAGAAGAAGGAAGAGACCATGAGAAAGAAATTCATTAGTCAAAGTGCACAAGAGAATTATAACGGTTTCTTAGCCGTTAATTTTGAAGGGATATCAGAGAAGATCAATAAAATTGAAAATACCATGTTCGTACTGGAGACTAAGGTATTGGAGATTCATGCATATCTTGAGCATATTGGATGGCAATTGAAAATGCAATTTAGCCACACTAGTTATATAGAGGAAACGGATAAGGAGATGTTTCTTAAGCAAAAGTGGATAGAAGAAGATTTCATCAGAGCACGTCATAACCGTCTGTTTTATCAACTTTATATTCCAGTTGCCCGAGGAGAGACTAATGAAAGACCTAAATTTGTTCCTTCTAATGAAAAATGGAATTAAGTTCTATGTTTTTTGTTTGTGATTAAAGTTGTTGTGTTTAAGTGTTTTTAGTTTTTAAGACATGTGTTGGTGTTTTATGTTACTTATGTGTTTAATTGTTAATGTGTGTTAAGTGTTTTGTACTTTGGAAAATTTTCTCATCTGAGACTATTTGGAGTGAGAATTAAGTGTCAATAGTATTTGTACTTGTCTGTGAATTAATATAAGTTTATTTTTGTAAAAATTTTGTGTTGTTTTAGCCTCAAATTAAAATAGTTACTAAGGAGAATTTTGAGAAAGAGAGGAGTTATAGGAAATTGAAAATAGTCAATTAAGTGCTATGAGACCATTTAGGGGTGGTTTACATAGGCAAATAGTGCATTTTACTTAAATTTAAAGATTTCAAAAATAATGCAATGGTGCCTAAGTGCCAGATATCACGCTTAAGAGTGAGCTAACCTGAGAGGCGCCTAAGCGTCACTTACCTACTCTTAAGTGCCAGTTCACGAAAACCAGTTTGCGAACGGTTAAAAGTAAAATTTTGGTCCGAAAACACCATTTTTAATGCCTCCTGTTGTCTTCTACCTCTCAAAATTGTGATTTTTAAGGGCTAGGGCACACCTTTAAGTGGATATTTCTTAGAGGAATTAAGAAAATTTGACTAGATTTCGATTCCTTAATGTAAGAGCTTTACTTCTATGCAAAAATTTTGGATTTTCACCATGTATTTTGAGCACATTTGGAGAAATTTGAAAATTCACTATTTATGGTGAAAATTGAGGAAAAATCTATGAAAATTGCTTGGGAAGTTTAGTTTGTGCTTTAGGAAGTTTAGTTTAGTGATTTAGACTTGATTGTTGATGTTATTTTTGGAATTTATAAAATTTGTAGAATGGCAACAAGAATGAAGGAGTAAAGGAAAAAACCCGTTTGATTTGAGCAAATTTGTTAGTTTGAAGGCTCAAGATCGATATAGTGATGCTCTACAGTCATGAAAATTGATTAAGGAGCGATGTTTTAGAAATCTGGGTGGAGAAGTAGAAGATTTAATTATTCATCGACTGTGGGAATAGTTCTATTGTTTCTCTGCTGTCGCAGTGATTTCTGTTGTGAGGGAATTCTATGCAAATATCCATGAAGCTGAAAATAATTGAGTTATGGTTTACAGAAAGTTAGTACCTTTTTCACCAGAGGTAATCACCTTATTTTACCATTTACCACCAGACACTTTATATTTTTATGCAAATTATAGTCCTACTGAAGCGGAGTTAGACGAGATTATTTCATACTTGACTATTGGGAGAGGAATTTGGAAAATTACCAATGAGAGGAGAGTAAATTTTCCAACTTCAAAGTTATGTGCACCTAAAAAGGCTTGGCACTATTTCATTTATGCTTGTCTGCTTCTGACCAATCATCACAGTGAAGTGACCAAAGAAAGAGCGACGTTGAACTATTGTACTCAAGAGGGAAAGCTCATCAACATTGGAGCTTTGATCTGTCAGATTATCATCAGTTATTTTATAGTTGTTACAACTGCAGGTATGGGATTTGCTTCCTTGATCTTTTCTTTGTGCGAGAAAGGGGTTAAATATGATAGTTTTGAGGAAGTTTTGTTACCTCTAAAGCCCATCACGAAGGTGAATGTGAAGACTTATTCTGAGTATTCATTTTTTGGCTAGAGAGGAGGATTTTCCAGGAGCTATGGAATGGAAATGTCTGTTGCATCTACCTCTGCTGCTACTTCATCTAGACCATCTACTTCACGTGCTTCTACTTCTTGAGGTGTGTCTACTCATACTCGAGATTAGTTATTGCAGAAGATGACAAATAATATCAATTTTACCATGGATAAGGTATAAAATTTAGAGTGCTTTGCAGATCAATATTAATAGTTATAATAGAAGGAAGAGTGATTATGAAGAGAAATTCCACTCATCTTTGGAAAGCCTGATTAGAGGTGAACTAGAAGTGCAATTTCCTCCATATCCTCGATATTCTAATTATGAGCCTGTAGAAAATTTGTATGGCGGTCATTTTGAGGATGAAGAGTAGAGCTGAGAGATTTATTTTATGATTGTAATATGATATGAACTATGTGGTCTGGNCTATATTATTGGAGAGACTACTGAGAGACAAGAATTCATTCCTTCTAATGAAGAGTGGCATTAAGTTAAGTGTTAGAAATTGTGTGTTTGGAGTCATGTTTTTTAAGTGTGTTAGTGTTTATGTCTTTTGTTTAATGTTTATGTCACTTATGTGTTTAATTGTAAATGTGTGTTAAGTGTTTTGTACTTAGAAAAATTTTCTCATCCAAGACTATTTGGAGAGAGAACTAAGTGTTAAATGTGTTTATACTTGTGTTTTGTACTTAGGAAAATTTTCTTATCCAAGACTATTTGGAGAGAGAACTAAGTGTTAAATGTGTTTGTACTTGTTTGTGAATTAATATAAGTTTATTTTTGTTAAAATTTGTGTTATTTTTAGCCTCGAATTGAATTAATTATTATGGAAAATTTTGAGAGAGAATGTAGTTATAGGAAGTAAAAATAGTCATTTAAGTGCTATGAGACCATTTAGGGGTGGTTTACTTAGGATTAGTGAATTTTACTTAAAAATTAAAAATTTCAAAAATTGTGCACTGGCGCCTAAGTGTCACATCTTGCGCCTAAGCGCGAGCCAACCCGAGAGGCAGGCGCCTAAGTGCCACTTACCTGTGCTTAAGCGCCGATTCATGAAAATCGGTTCGTGAATGGTTAAAAGTGAATTTTAAGTCTGAAAATGCCATTTTTACACCTCCTATCGTCTTCCCCAACTCAAGTTCGTGATTTTGAGGGCTAGGGCAAGTGAAATTTGGAGATTTCTTGGTAGAATCGAGTAAGATTTGCTAGAACCAAGTTCCTTGAGGTAAGAGCTTTACTTCTATGTAAAAATTTTAGATGTTCACCATATATTTTAAGCACATTTGGAAGATTTCGAAAATTTACTATTCATGGTGAAAAGTGAAAGATTTTCACTATATATTTTGAGCACATTTGGAAGATTTCAAAAATTTACTATTCATGGTGAAAAGTGAAGAAACTATGAAAGTTGCTTGGGAAGTTTAGTTAGTGCTTTTGGAAGTATAGTTTAGTGATTTAAACTAGATTTTTAAAGTTATTTTTGGAATTTATCAAATTTGTCAAATTTGTAGAATGGCACCAAGAATGAAAAAGAGCAGAGGAAAGATCCCATTTGATTCAAGCAAATTTGTCAGTTCAAAAGCTCAGGATTGATATAGTGACGCTCGGGTCACAAAAATTGATTCAGGAGCGATGTTTCAAGAGTCTAGGTGGAGGAAGTGGAAGACTTGATAATCGGCTAACAGTGGGAACAGTTCTGTTGTTACCCTGTTGTCGCTGTGATTTCTGTTGTGAGGAAGTTTTATGCAAATCTCCCAGAGGCTAAGGATGATCGAGTTATGGTTTGAGGGAAGTTGGTACCTTTTACCTCAGAGGTAATCAACTTTGTTTACCATTTACCACCAGAGACTTTGTGCTTTTATTTGAATTATAGTCCTACGGAAGTGAAGTTAGACGAGACTATTTCATACTTGACTATTGGGAGAGGACTTTGGAAGATTACCAATGAGAGGAGAGTAAATTTCTCAACTTCAAAGTTATGTGCACTTTGAAGGCCTGGCACTATTTCTTTTCTGCTCGTCTGCTTCCAACCAATCATCTCAGTGAAGTGACTAGAGAGAGCAATGTAGAATTATTGTATTCAAGATGGAAATCCCATCAACATAGGGGCTTTGATCTATCATGCTATCATCAGTTCAGCTGTTGTTGCTACTACTGCAGGCATGGGATTTGCTTCCTTGATATTTTCTTTATCTGAGCAGGCTGGAGGAAAGTATGATAGTTGGGAGGAAGTTTTGTTACCTCTAAAGCCCATCACGAAGGTGAATGTGAAGACTTATTCTGAGCATTAGATTTTTGGCTGGAGAGGAGGATTTTCTAGAAGTTATGGATTAGCGATGTCAGCTGCATCTACCTCTGTTGCATCTTCATCTAGACCATCTACTTCATGTGCTTCTACAACTATAGGTGATACCAAGACTCTGGAGGAGTTATTGCAGAAGATGATGGAAAATATCAATTTTACCGCTGATAAGGTACAAAATTTAGAGTGTTTTGCAGATCATACTTATAGTTATAATAGAAAGAAGAGTGATTATGAAGAGAAATTCCACTCATCTTTGGAGAGCCTAATTAGAGGTGAACCATGAGTGCAATTTCCTCCATATTCTCGATATCCTGATTATGAGCCTGCAGAAAAATGGTATAGCAGTGATTCTGAGGATGAAGAGTAGAGCTGAGAGATTCATTTTATGATTGTAATATGATGTGAACTATGTGGTGTGGGCTTGCTACATTTGCATCTGTGTGTTGGTTTGAACTATGTGATGTGGTTTGGACTTTTATCGCTACATTTGCATCTGTGTGTTGTTTTGGACTATGTTGTGTTTTGGACTTTTATGTTTTAGTATTATATTTGCATCTGTGTGTTGTTTTGCACTATGTTGTGTTTTGGACTTTTATGTTTTATTATTACTATGACGTTTGTGGTAGTTAATATTTTATTTTTAAATTTTAGGGTAGTAGTTGTTATTTTGTTTAGTATTGTGATTTAATTAGTTTAAAACTTAACTTAATTTCATATCTATTATAAAGTAGAAAATCTCGCTAGCTTATATGTTAAACTTGAAATTCAGAAACTGCTACCCTATATTTTTCTTTTATCATGTTAGTGTGTTGTTTACTTTTATACCCATTGTTTAGAAGTCTATTGAATCTCCACATGTTAAACTAAAATAAAATATAGAAAATGTGATCAAAAATTAATTTTACGCATGTCTTTAGTTTTATACTTGTATAATTAGGATGTTAAAATTCCTGTTAGCATGTTATTTTTTTAAATTTTCATTACTGCTTATATATATCTAATGCTAAATTGTTTAATTTGTAAAAAATTTAAGTTTGGATGAAAAATATTTTCAAAACTGGAATTTTATTTATTCTCAAATGAACTATAAGTGAATTTGATTTTAAAAGACAAATTGATTATGTATATGAAGTTATATTAGGGAAGTAAAATTTGATTGAGAAACGAGTAAGAAAATTTAGTTAAAATTTTAAGTAATGAAGAAAAACATTAAGTTAAAAATTTTTAGTATAGAAAANTTTTGGACTATGTTGTGTTTTGGAGGACTCTTATGTTTTATTATTATTATGACGTTGGTCCTAATTAGTATTTTATTTTTTCATTTTAGGGTAGTAAATGTTGTTTTTTATTTAGTACTGTGGATTATTTAGTTTAGAACTTAACTTAATTTCATATATGTTCTAAAGTAGAAAATATTGCTAGCTTAGATCTTAAATTTAAATTTCTAAAACTACTACCCTGCATTCTTCTTTTATCATGTTAGTTTGTTTATTTTTTTTGCTGAGATCATGAAATCAAGTTAGTGTGTTAGTTTGCTTTTATGTTTATACCCACTGTTTAGAAGTCTATTGAATCTCTACAAGTTAAAGTAAAATAAAAATATAGGAAATTTGATCAAAAAATATTTTACTCCTGTTTTTAGTTTTAAACTTGTATCATTAGGGTAAATTCTTGTTAGCATGTTTTTTTTTAAAATATTCATTCCTGTTTATATATATCTGATGCTACTGTTTAATATGTTCAAAATTTAAGTTTGGGGGGTTGAAAAATATTTAAAAAACTGGAATTTTATTTGTTATCAAATGTACTACAAGTGAATTTGATTTTGAAAGAAAAAAAATGATTATGTATATGAAGTTATATTAGGGAAGTAAAATTTGATTTTACAAATGAGTAAGAAAATATAGTTAATTTTCTTAGTATTGAAGAAAAACTTTAAGTTAAAAAGTTTTTAGATGAGAAAATGATTAATATAAGTAACTATCTTAGTAAGAAAAATTGTATTTTTGAAAAATTTAGATAATTTAGACTTTTATTTTTAAAAATGATTAATATAAGTGGTTATCTTTAGTAAGAAAAATTGTATTTTTGAAAAATTTAGATAATTTAGACTTTTATTTTTACTCCTTTAGGAAAGGAGAAGTGAAATTCAAAATCATTCAAGGCCTATCCAGATATAGTAATCCTTGTCTGAAAAGGAAAGAAAAGAAAAAGAAAAGAAAAAGAAAGAAAAGAAAAGGAAAAGGAAAAGAAAAAGAAAAAGAAAAAGAGAAAAAAAATTAGTAAGGAGAAGCTTCAGGATTAGTGCCTAATAAAAAATTGGTTCTATATTAGATCTTTTTAAAGTATAAGACTTGAGAAACTCTTAAGCTTATAGATATAATATAGTAACTAAAATTATTTTTAATGAAAATTTTTAAGTGGAGATAATAACAGAACTAAATTCTAAATTTGGAAAATCTACAATACATTTCTGAATTAGATAGAAAATCATATTTTCATCTTTNAGATATAGGTAAAAAAAGGCGAAAAATACTTAAAGGAGTGAAAAAGTATCAAATTGTGAGCAAAAAGGTGAAAAATGTGCAAATGAGTTTTGGAGCCTAAGCACTAGATCTAGCGCTTAAGCGCCGGTTAAACAGAGAAGGCTTTGCCTAAGTGCCAAAGATCCTACGCTTAAGCACCAGTGGCAGTTACTAGATGAGTAAAGTCAGTTTTTGTGAATTTTGAAGAGGTTTTTGAGGCACCCATTGACTTAATAGGTGGTTATAACCACCATGGACAAAAATTATCACGAAAGGATGCATCTCTTACGGAAATACATCGAATCTAGAGATATTTTGAAGAGTTTCTAAAGAAAATCTTAGAAAACTATAAAAGAAAGAAGAGAGGAATTTGAAAAGAGTCTTGAAAGTATTGGAAAGTTTTGAAAGTTCTCATTTAAAGAGTTAGTTCAGAGAGATTTTTAGGCACCACTTTTACTTTTATTTTATCCTTTTTATTATTTTATTTTGAGTAATTGTAAAAAGAAGAGATTCAAAGGAACTACAATAGTTTAGCGGAGAACTTGAGATAAGTTTTTATCTTTTTGTTTTGAGACTACTTTTGGTTTTAATTGAGACAATATTGTTGGTTTGACAATAATTTCTTCTTTTAAACTAAAGTGTGGTTTTATTTTCTCCATAAATATTGGTTTGACAATGATTTCTACTTTTAAACTAAAGTGTGATTTTATTTTCTCCATGGATTATGAGATTTGACAATGATTTCTACTTTTAAACTAAAGTGTGGTTTTGTTTTCTCCATGGATTCTGAGTTTTTTTATCTTTTTGTTTTAGACTACTTTTGGTTTTAATCGAGACTTGTTGTTGGTTTGACAAGATTTCTTCTTTTAAACTAAAGTGTGTTTCTTATTTTCTCCATGGATTTTGAGTAGTTTTTTTTAGTGTGGTTTTATTTTCTCCATGGATTCTGAGTAGTTTTCCTTATCTTTTTTTCTTGAAATGATAAGTATTTAAGTTTTGGATGGAAATTGTGGAGAGTATTGATCTTTAATGTTGGAAGAAGTTGTGGTGATTTAAATCCATGCACTTCATTTACTTCTTGATTTGGCCAATCTAGATGTTAAAATTTGTTTGTGAGGAAATCAATGTACTTCATTTACTTCTTGATTTGGCCAATCCAGATGTTAAAATTTGTTGTGAGAACATGAAAGAACCGAGCTGGTATTGTCTCAGTCAACAATTGGAAAGAATCACATGAGGTTGTATGAATAATTTAAATCCATGTACTTCATTTACTTCTTGATTTGGCCAATCCAGATGTTAAAATTTATTGTGAGAACATGTAAGTCAGACTTGTATTGTCTCAGTCAACAATTGGAAAGAATCACATGAGGTTGTATGAATGAGAATGTAATGGGCTGGTATTGTTTTAGTCAATAATTGGAAAGATTCGCATGAAGTTGTATGAATGAGAATGTAGTTCGTATGATTGAGTGCAAATAAATAGGGAAATATTCATTGAAGGGTGTGGAGTTAGAGGACTTTAAAGTGACAGTTTAGAGCCCCCAACTTGGTTTATTTTTTTAGGTTCTGATATGAGATGTTAGCCCCCAGGTGGAGGGCAAAGGAACTCTAAATTTAGAGCTAGTATCTTCCTTGCCTAGCCGGTCTTCAGAACTATTCAAACTTTAAATTAGCCAATGTTCTTCACTCCAGTAAGGGTAAAGAATATTATTGCTCCTATTTGACACAACACAATTTGCATACTTTCACAATAGAATTCCTATACATGGTATCTTCCCTACCTATCTGGTCTTTAGAACTATTCAAACTTTAAATTAGCCAATGTTCTTTATAGCATCTCTAGTAAGGTCGGTCTTCAAAACTATTCAAACTTTAAATTAGCCAATATTCTTTATAGCATCTCTAGTAAGGGCCTAGCCTGTCTTCAGAACTATTCAAACTTTAAATTAGCCAATGTTCTTTATATCATCTCTAGTAAGGGTTCTGCCTAGCCGATCTTCAGAACTATTCAAACTTTAAATTAGCCAATGTTCTTTATAGCAACTCTAGTAAGGGTAAGGAATATTATTACTCATATTTGGCACAATACAATTTGCATACTTCCACAAAAGAATTCCTATACTTATTACTGATTCATAATAAAAAGAAAGGTATTTTTCTTATTAAGTGCTTTTCATCTACAAAACTTAAGTTATCTTTCTAAGTTGTTACTATTTTGTCAAAATATCAAAAATACCAAAAATATATGAATTTTTATTACTGCAAAACATATTCAGTTTAAGTAATCGTCTTTTGAAAAATAGAAAGTTTTCTAAAAGTGCATATTGTATAAATTCTTTGTGGGTTCGATATTCAGGTCTTAATCAAAAAGTACTATATTACTTGATAACGATACGTATACTTACGTAGTATCCCAATATATATAAATTAAAAGTTAAATTCTTATTTTTCTTCAGGATCAAGTTTTTGATGTTGTTGTAAAATAAGGAAATATATTCGGAATTATTGTTGTACTTTGCATATTAGCAGTTTCAAGAGGGATTAGTCCTTCTAGGTGTACTTTTGCCAAAAAATATATATATTTATATATATTGGTAGAAAGAGCATTATTCGGCTCCCTACATGTTGAACAATGAAAACATTATATAAAGACTAAACTTAGGAGGCACCCAACCTAGATACCAAAATACAAAAAGACTTCTACCTATAGAGGGTGACCTTTCCAACAAAGTATACTTTATACAGAAAATAAAAGAAGAGAAGGANCAACTCTGTAGATAAAAGTCATATTGATGTTAAGGATCTTTTTGAGACTCCAGTTTTCCTATTTTCAAATTGTGTGGTACTAGGAAGACAAATTCTTAGAATCCAGGAAGTTGATGAGTTGTAGAGAGTCCACCTCTATCCATAATTTATACCATTCAGCTTTTGTAGCAAATGTTAAAGCCCAATAAACAATAATTAGTTCTTCCTCAAGTGCATCTTTAGCCTCAGTTAGGGCATGAAAGAATAGTAAACATTTTCTAGAGGAGACCCTAAACACTCTCCTTACCCCAACACCACATTCATTAAAGATATCATAAGTATTGATCTTCATGGTGTACTGTTCAGGGGGTTTCTAAAAGATCTTTTCAATCTTTTGAGATTCTCTAGCATCAGTGATCTAGAGTTTACAAATATTGAAGAAGTTATTGAAATGAATCAATTTGGTTAAGTAAGAGGCACAATATATGGTGACATTGTAGTGCTGGATGTATTTGTCCTCATGTTTTGTGCTATTTCTGCTCATCCAAAAAACCAGGAAACGATAAAAGGAATAGATTCACAGTGAATTCTCTTCCAGCTGTGCCACCCAACTTTGAAATTGGACTGATCCAGTACAAAGCCATCCACCTGATGCATAACCAAAAGGTCTTTCCATACCTCTTGAGCAAACTTACAGTTGAAGAAGAGATCGTTGTTGTGTTGCTCATTCTGTTGACAGAGATAACATCTTGAGGGCGTCCTCAATCCCTTTAATTTGAATAAATCATCAGTGGGCAGTAATCTGTTGAAGACTCCCCAACAAAGGAAAGACTTAGAAGGGGAGAGGAATCTGTTCCATATGTCTTCTCGCCAAGGGACCTAGTCCTAGCAGAAAAGCCTATCATAAATAACTTTAGTCAAAATTTGATTAATATAACTATACCAAATAATTTTTTCCTTCCTGCTCTTATGAAAGTTGACTTTGGTAACTTGAGAGAGATGAGGCTCCTGTAAAATGGATTGGACGTGGGATATTGACTAGGAATCAGCCTCCCAAAAATCAATCACAATAAGTTGTGGACTGAAGTCAGAAGGGGGAGCACCTAGCCAATCCTTGGGACACCAATGATCCAATAAGAAATTCACCATGTCATTCCGCAAATCCCAAATATACATATCCTCAGCAAGATGTCTTACTCTGAGCATGCTAACCCAAATCCTGGAGTCACCCAATTTTCTGGTGATGAGAGAGGGGTGCTAGCCCTTACAATACTTACCCTTCATGAATTTATCCCAAACAGATGTTTGAGCTATGAAATCTATCCACATTTTGTAGAAATTGATCTGGATGTGTTGTTGGAACTTCTTAAAACCTATACCACCAGACATGGTAGGTTTAGCAAACTTTTGCCAAGAAGCCCAGTGAAGCTGCTGCCTTTGACCTTCCCACAAAAATCTGTTTAAAGTTCTTTCCAACTGTATATGTGTGCTTTTCTTCGTAAAAGTGGTTTGGAGAATATAAGAGAGAAAAGTGGTTAGAATGCTTTTGAGTAGAGTTATCCTACCCCCATTGGAAAGGAAGGAGTGAGACCAGCTGGATAAATGATTCTAAATAGTTTGAAATACTTCATCAAATTGAATCAATTTAGATATCCCCAAATAAGATTAACCCCTAGGTATTTAAAAGGGTATTTGGCTATGGAGAAACCTGTATAATTTGAAATCCACTGCTTGAAGTTTGAAGATGCCTTTTTGTTGAAAGTCAGTTGGCATTTTTTAGGGCAAAACACCATCCCAGAGTGGTTTTGGAATTGCTTCAAACACTAACTAACCTTCTTAGCAACATTCTTATGGGCACTAAAAAAAAATCATGACATCATCATCATATATAAGATGAGATATAACCATTGTGGATTTGTGATGATATCTAAAGTACTGTTGAGTGAGGATGGCCTTGTCAAGCATTCTTAAAAAGTAATCCATAGAAATAACAAAAATAGTGGGGGAGATTCGGTCTCCCTGCTTAAGACCTCTAGTAGCTGAGAAGGAGACCCAAGCCTTCCCATTAATAAGGATAGAATAATTGTCATTAATAAGCCATCTGTGTATGAGATTACAAAAAACAGGTTAAAACCCTCTGCTGGAAGTATCCCCAAGATAAATTTCCAATCAATAGTATCATAGAGTTTTTTGATTTCCAATTTATAGATAAGATTACCCCCCTGCTGGTTTTATCCAGATCTAGAATCATTTAATGTGCTAGCAACACATTATCAGTAATAGATCTCCCTTTGATGAAAGCTGTTTGGTTTGGGTTGATCAATTTATCAAGATGAGGTTGAATTTTTCTTACAATGATCTTGTTAATGAGTTTACTAATTACAAAAGTGAGGCTGATGGGTCTATAATGATCCCAAGTCTTCTACAAATCACCTTTAAGAATTAATACAATAGAGGAATCTCTAAAGTATTTAGGTAGATTACTGCCACCAAAGAAGCTTCTGATAGCCTTAATCCCTTCCCTCTTAATTATGTGCCAAGTTTTTATTATAAAAATCAGCAGTAAAGCCATCTGAGCCAGCAGATTTAGAGCTGTCAATGGTGTTTAAATCATCCCAAATTTCAATATCAGAAGAGGGATCTGTGAGTCTTAGGTTGTTAGTGAATCAATTTCATTTGTGAAATAGTTGGTATCAATATCAGTGTTGAGATCAGATGAAGATTTCAATAAAGAGTTGTAGTACTTGACTTCATCCATAGCAATGTGTTCATTATCATTGAGCCAGAATCCCTCAGAGGTATGAATTGAGTGTATAATGTTACATTTTCTTTTGTAACTGATATAAGCATTGTAAAATTTTGTATTTCTGTCACCTTTAGTAAAAATGTTAATAGAAGCCTTCTGTTTAAGTAATAACTCCTGGTTTTCAATTGCAGCAATCGGGTTGGTTTGTGCAGTAAGCAATTCAGTCTCCTCAATAATTCCATTATGAAAAACAACCTCATGGTTCTCCACTTACTTCTTAGCATATAAGGCATTGGAATAAACATTACCAAAAGTCTCTCATCCCCGCTTTCTAAGAGCTTTGCTCAATTTTAAATGAATAAGGCTGAGTTTTGTGATTGGTACAAGATGGTCAGCTCCAACCCAATTTGATGCAACATAGCTGACAAAAAGAGGGTGAGTGGACCACTTATTTAAATATCTAAAGGTAGTGTTGTAAGAAGTATTGCTTGGGGAAGTGATTGAGATTAATAGAGGCCTTTGATCAGACCCAGCAAAAGTTATATGGGTAACAAAGGTGAGAAGATAATGTTGATATCAATAGTCATTAACATGCACCATGTCTAGTCTTTCCCACATTTTACCCCTTTTCCAAGTGAAATGAGTGCCCTGGTAACCAAAATCAAACAAACTAGCTTTGGAATATGATCACTAAAGAAAGTCATTTTGGAAATATTGGGTACTCTACCCCTAGTTTTCTCAGCAGCAGAAGTAATATAATTGAAATCTCCCCCAACCAGCCAAAGGGAGTTCATATTCGCACTGATATGTTGGAGGCACTCCCAAAGCTCTTATCTATCTTTTTTATGACTGTCAGCATAAATGAAAGTGGCAAATTCCAAATGGCCTTGGGTTAAGAGAGAAAGGTGAATAAATTGAGGATGGTCCAGCTAGATATTCCACTGTATTTCCTTTCTACAAAATAACCAAATTTTTTTTATTTTTATTAGCATAATGAGAGAATCCAGGGAACTTATTGATAAATCTCTGAGGATTATACTGAACCATAGGTTCCAATATAGCTAACTCCACAGTTTGTAATTCTTATTGAGAAAAATCATTCTTTTTAAGGACTGAGGATGGGTAATGCCCTTAGTATCCCAGCACATTAAACTAATCATGAGGGGGATTAATATGGAGAGAGGGCTGAGATATTGATTTGGTCCTTCCTCAAGAAGGAGATGGCCTAATCATCTTCTTGCCACCTGTGTCCATAGCAATCCCTTCTTTTAATTTCTAAACTTCTGAAATTTGCTCCTTCTTCTTCTTAGATTTCTGTATTTGCCACTCCTCTTCCAATAAGAGTTCCATCTCAGTCATTATCCCTTTATCAGGGACTCCCAACGTAGTATTGTCATTCTTATTTACATCCCTGAAGGTCTCACCCCCACTAGGTGAGCCATCTGATGTTAAAGGGGTAATAATGTTTACTTCATTTAATTCCTCCCTGAAGACCCTAGGAGAGGTATTTGTAGGAAAATTGGACCCAAAAAGAGCTGTGGAGCTTTTATAAGTTCCCAATAAATCTTCCTCATTAACTGTTCGAGTTGGTTCCAAACTTAATGTGGGCTCTTGAGCAATAGGCTTACTGACCTTTTCCTCAGTGTTCACAGTTTTCTTTGGAGGATGTTGAAGCCTAAAACATCTATCCTTGGTGTGTCCAAACATCTTACAATGATGATAATAATGTGGTTTTTATTCTAGCACCACATTCTGCCGGAAACCTTTTTTGTCAGAGCCAATCCAGATCCTTTTTATTTCAGGGAGAGTAATGCCTCTCTCAATGAGAATTCGAACTAGATATGGCCTATCTTTGTTATATGTTGTAGCATATACTTTTAGAGGCCTCCCCAATGCACACCTAATATTGAAGAGAGCATTAAGGTTAAAATATTAGAGAGGAAGGCCAGGTAGTTTAAACCAAAGGGGAACCACAGGGGGCTCCTTACTTGGATCAAAACCAGGCTCCCACTTCAAGATCTTCATGGTGGTACCTCCAATATGAAGAGATTGTTTTGCAAATATCTGGCATAGACTTCCTCCTCTGATATTTGGATGAGTAAATGCCTACCATCAAGTAGGCAAATCTGCCAGTCTCCAATAAATTTTAATGAAGCAAAATAGTTTCTAACCAATTCCATTTTGGGTGTCCAAGCTGGAATTTACCCACTAAAGTGAATTTCACTTTCTCATTCAAAGTCTGAATCTCTTGTGGAGAGAAATAGATAGTAGGTTCACCCTCTTTGGAACCCAACGCATGAATGCAAGGACTGTTTCCCTTCTCAGCAATAGCATCATGGAAATCTTGGGGGAAAACCAAATTATCAGGTCACTAACGGTATCAACAGATTTACCCACACACCCAGCATAAGTTGCTTTAGACTACTGAGCATCGGTCTCAACATCAATAGGAGTAGCCATAAAGAAATAAAACTCAAAATGACTGAGCTTCTGAAATAAGGAAAAATCCAGACAATTTATTTTCCTATGGATTTTATTATGTTAGATATTGAGAAAGATAAGGTAAGGGTTAAGAAATTTGTCTTTCCTATGGTAAGGAAAATTCAGAAATATGGTAAGGGTTGAGAAAAATCTAGAAATAAGGTAATTGAACAATCCAGAAATAAGGTAAGAAAAATCCAGAAAAATCCAGAAATAATTTATCTTTCCTATAAATAATGAGAAAAATACAGAAATAAGGTAAGGGTTGAGAAATTTATCTTTCCTATGGATTTTATTGTGTTAGATTTTGAGAAAGATAAGGGAATTCAAATCATTTTAGGAAGGCCATTTCTTTCCACTGGAAGAGCTTTAATAGAGGTGTAGAAAAGGCAATTGAAGATGAGAGTTAGCGATTAAGAAGTTACATTTAATATTGCAAAGTTAATGAGATATCCAACAAAAGGAAAAGAGGATGAATACATCAAATTAAAAATTAACGATTATCTAAGTAATGAATATTTCAGAGATACATTTGTAAGAAAAATTGAAGAAGAGTACTTAGAGTATGAGAATGAAGATATAGTTCAATATGAATCTATGGAAGTGAATAATGAAGAATTGGATTATGTTCATGAAAAATTTGAATTATTAGATCCTGCAAATGAAAATAAAAATTTGATTTCCTCAATTGAAAAACTTCTTGAACTAGAAATGAAAACACTTGCTACAAATTTAAACTATGTTTTTTAGGAGATTTATCCACATTCCCTATTACTGTATCCTCATAATTAAATAAAGCACCAGAACAAAAGTTATTGGAAATGTTAAGAAGATATAAGAAAGCCTTGGGCTAGATGTTAGATGATATTAAGGGAATCAATCCTTCAATTTGTACGCACACAATTTTATTGGAAGAACATCATGAACCAAAAGCTGATCCTCAGAGGAGATTAAACCCAATGATGAAATAAGTTGTTAAGAAAAATATTTTAAAATGGTTAGATGTGGGAATAATATATCCTATTTCATATAGTGCTTGAGTGAGTTCAATTCACTATGTTCCTAAGAAAGGGGGTGCAACTATTGTGATAAATGAGAATAATGAATTAATATCAACAAGATAGGTCATTGGTTGGTGAATCTGCATTGATTTTAAAAAATTAAACTCGGCCACCAAGAAAGATCACTTTCCTTTACCCTTTTTAGACAAGATGTCAGACAGGCTAACTGAGCACAAATATTTTTGCTTTTTAGATGGATATACAAGTTATCATCAAATAACAATTTCCCTAGAGGATCAAGAGAAGACATTGTTTACTAGTCTTTATGGTAACTTTACTTTTTGATAAATTCCCTTTGCTAAAGAATGAAACTTTTGATGAACAACTTTATCCTGTTAAACAATGGGAAATATCGTGGTATGTTGATATTGTGAACTACATTGTTAGTGGTATTTTACCATATAGTTTGACAAAGCAACAGGAAAAAAAAATTATTCATGATGCAAAATTTTATTTTTTGGATGACCCATATTTGTACAAACAATGCAAAGATTTTGTTATGCGGAGAAGTGTTCCTTATACAGAAATTGAAGAAATTATCAAAAAATATCATGAATCAAAATTTTAGGGTCATTTTGGAATTGATAGAAATGTTTAAAAAATCTTATAATCTAGATTTAATTCGCCTCCTCTATTTAGAGATGTTAATAAGTGATCATTGTCAGTGAGTAGGCAAAAATTCAAAAAGAAATGAAATGCCCCTAAATTTTACTTTGGAAGTTGAAATCTTTGATTTTAAGGAATTAGATTTTGTGGGATCATTAATACCTTCATTTGGAAACATATATACATACATATGCATATATATATATATATATATATATATATATATATATATATATATATATATATATATATATATATATAT
>JXCR01003341.1:215967-231019 GCA_002079205.1 Phalaenopsis hybrid cultivar
TATATATATATATATATATATATATATATATATATATATATATATATATATATATATATATATATATATATATATATATATATATATATATATATATATTTATATATATATATAATATCTTCTTCATGGTGTCAGTTGATTCCCTAACTCTGTTAGGGTTTCTGCATCAATGGTGACTTCTATCTTCTTCTTGCTTTATTTGACTGTTTGTTTGGCTTTTTCCTCCTTTTATTTGTTTCTTTTTGGTGTTGCTCTGGTTTGGAGGAGGTTTGGTTGCTGTCTTCTCTCCCTTAAGTCACTGAGTTACTGTTCCGTTACTGGGAGCTTTCACTGCCTTTTCTCTATGAGAGCTTCTCTCTGTTGTCAAGGTCCTCCCCTATCCCCATTGACTTGGAAAATAATATCCAATGCTACAAAGCCACCTTTGCTGTTGTGGTGGGGAAGGGTTTTGAGACTGCAAAATGTTGAGAATCTTGTGTTTCCTCAATCATATCATGATGCTACATTTGGAAAAGTGGACTGTCCCTTTGTGAAACCTTTATGTAGAAAAGGAGGCAAGGTGGCTACTTTATTCTCTTATACTGAAATTTGTTCTTTGGCTGCGGCTCCAAAATTCACCCTGGTGAGAAAATTTCAATTCAGCCACCCAAAAATGGATGAAATTATAATGTATTTTGATGACTTGAAATTGGTTGGTGCTTGGAAGGTTGGGTTGATGAATGGAGGACATATTATGATTCAACTAGCTAAAGAAGAGGATTATGTGAGGCTTTTTGCAAAATAAGTTCTATTTTTTGTTGGTATCTCTATGAAATTGTTAAAATGGACCATAGATTTTGATCCCTCAAAGGAACCCCCAATAGTTCCCATTTGGTTTGAACTTCATGGGCTGAAGCTACATTTCTTTAATCACCAAGTTCTGTATACTATTGGCACTACCCTTGGAGGACCTATGAAGCTTTATGCTCCTACTTTTAACCTCTCAAGACTATCTGTGGCTAGAATCCTGGTGGAAAGGGACAACACCCAACCTGAAGTGGATGAAATATGGCTGAGAACTGCTAATAATGGGTATTGGCAGAAAATTGTTATGGAACAAAGGCCTTATTACTATCATAATTGTAAGATGTTTGGGCACACTGACAACAAATGCTTCAGATTACATCCAAAGAAAAAGAAAACTGCCTCTGGAAACATCCCTAGTCCTACATTTCAAAATACTTCACCGCCTATGGAACCTACCTCCCCCACAAAGACCTTGGCCAAAAATATTGACACTGATCCCAAACTTCCTTTACAACCTCTAATCATTGGAACTGTTGTTTGCCCCCTTTTGGTGGCAGTTCAATCTGAGGTTCATTTTGAAGGAACCTCTGAAGTATTGCTTCCTCCCCTTGTCCCTCCCAAGTCTATGGCTCTAAATCCTCAAGCTGATCCCCCTTCTTACCTGTAAATTACAAAACTTTTGAAACTTCTGTTTTAACTTCTGTTGTGGAAGTTCCTACTGAAGGAACTTCTGAACCTTCTCCTAACCAGACTTCTTTGATCTCTCCTACCTCCATTGATGTTCACACATCTCCCTGTTTGTCACCTGGAGGAGTGGTACTTGTTGTGGGACCTTCTAATATGTCCAATGTTTCACAACTTGCAACTTCTAATAAGGATCCCATTGACCTTATTGTACTGAATTCACCAACTATCAATTTGTTTGAGGATAATGCGGTCCAATAGTTAAATTTAGAACTTGAGGAAGTGGCAGATTCACCAGTCTAAAAAGAAAAAAGAAAAATTTGTAAGAGCAGAAACATACTGCTTCTGCCCCTGGGGAATCTATGTCCAAAAGTTTGGAATCTCTTCCTAGAATAAGGAGGAGAGGAGAAAATATCAATGATTAACCTCCTTTGTTAGAATGTTAGGAGATTGGCCCATCCTAGGTCTCTTAGCAGGTTACTCCATTTATATAGGATGCACAAGTTCTGGTGCATTATTCTTCTAGAACCTATGGCCACTAAGCACCAAACCATAATCATTAAGAAATTCCCTGGCTTTCAATTTTCTCCTAATTGCAATAACAAGATTTGACTTCTATACGGGAAAGAAGTCACTTGGCAAATACTTTTAAACCATCCTCAGTTTCTGCATATATCCCTATCCTTGGCTGGCCATTTTGCTCGTGCTACTTTTGTTTACTGTATCAGTTCTTCAGCTAGGAGGGTTGACCTTTGGAAGGAAATATCTAATTTGGGCCAAAATAACTCCTCAAAGTGGCTGGTTTGTGGGGACTTTAATTGTGTGGCATCCCCTGATGAAAAACCAGGAGGCAGACCTCTTGATATCAGCAAAATGAACTTTTTCATGGATAACATGCATCTTGCAAGATTATTTGATTTGGGTTTCTCTGGCCACAGGTTAACTTAGAGACGGGGTAATATTTGGGAAAGAATTGACAGGGCTCTTGCTAATGATTTATGGCTAAATGATTTTTTGCATACTTTTGTTTTCCATTTGTCCATGACAGGTTTTGATCACAGACTCCTTCTAATCTCTATTCAAAGCTCCATAAACACCACTAAATCTACTTTTAGATATTTAAATGTCTGGTCTTCCCATCTTGATTTCATGAACCAAGTTACATCAGTGTGGTCCATCTATCATAATGTTAATCCTCGGGTGAAATTATGAATCCTTCAAAAGAGACTTGCTGCAAAACTCAATGCTTGGAATTGGTAAACTTTTGGCAACTTTCATAGTAAGGTTGTGGAAGCTGATGCCACTGTTGATGAATTAGAATCCAAGCTCAGTGAAAATCTTTATTTGGAAACTGATCTTTTTACTGCTAATGAAGATTTTCTTAATGCTATCCATTTGCAGGAGCAACTCCTTCATCAGAAAGCTGCACAAACACATTTTTGTGTGGGGGACAGAAACTCCAGGTACTATCATGAAATTATTAATTATAAGAGGAAATGTAATGAGATTAACAAGATAAGAAACTCTTAAGGAGATTGGCTGAATACCCCTCATGATATTTCTAAAAATGCAGTTGAGTACTTCCAAAAGCTCTTCACTAAGAATAATGTGGCCAGTACTGCAGTTCAAGTTAATCTTTTTGACCACTACAGACATTACACTTCTAACCTCCAACTAGCATATTTACCTTCTGAAGAGGAGATCAAGACTGCCCTGAATTCAATTGATAGTAACAAAGCTGTTGGACATGATGGCTATTCAACAACTTTCTACAAAATAGCTTGGAATGTTTTTAAAAGAGAGGTGATTGATGCTATGCAAGTTTTTTTCACTGGTCAAGATCACACTAAGTAGTTCATTCCTTCTACTATTACTCTCATACCCAAAGAGACAATTTGCAATAGACGGGATCAGTTCAGACCCATAAGTCTTACCAATGTGATATCCAAGATTATTAGCAAAGTGCTGGTGGCTAGAATTCAACCTCATCTACATAGGTTTATTAGCAACAACCGAAGTGCCTTTATTAAAGGAAGAAGCATTGTGGACAATGTTCTTTTAGCACAAGAATTATACCAAGATCCAGATAAATGCTGCATGGGAGCAATCTGATCTACAAATTGGACATCTGCAAAGCTTATGATACTATCCACTGCGACTTCATTGAGGAGGTTCTGTATGCTAGAGGCTTCAATATGGATTTCATAAATTTAATCAGAAGGTGGCTGAACAAAAATGCTCACTCTATACTTATCAATGGAACTTCATATGGTTTCTTTAAAGCAACATGAGGAATCAAGCAAGGTGACCCTCTCTCACCTACTATTTTCATTTTAGTATTTGACTACCTTTCTCTTATGCTTAACTAGATTTCTATTGTATCCCCACACAATCATTTCAAGCATAGATCAAACATTACCATCAGACACTTACCATATGCATATGATGTCATTCTTTTCTCAAAGGCTACAAAACCTACAGCTAGGCAGATCCAGAAATGTCTTAATGAATTTTTGGTTTTTTGTGGACTGCAGCTGAACAAGAAAAAATGCAGTATCTATTTCAGCAAAGGTGTTAAACATCCTTTCAGACAATGATTTTCTGCCTATACTGGTTTTCAAATTCATAGCTCATATCTGAAATATTTGTGGGTTCACCTGCTGAAGGGTAGGACTAGACAAATACAATTTGATGAGGTGGTTACAAAGATCCAATCAAAGCTTATAAACTTGACTAATTCCTTTCTATCTAATGGAGGAAGGATGACCCTCCTAAAGCATGTCCTATCAGCCTTCCCCTCTTACATCTTATAAATAGCAACAATGAAAAAGAGTACACAGTAGTTACTTGAGAAAACATTTAACAAATTTCTTTGGCCTGGCCAAAGAAACCAAAAGCATTACACTAATTAGAATACTATTTACGAACCCACTCACAATGGGGGACTTGGGTTTAGGAGTTTCAAGCACTTACAACATATCAACTTCCTTAAGCTATGGATTCATTTCAGGGCTCAAGAGTCCCTTTGGGCTATTTTTCTCAAAGGCAAGTAATGTAGGAGATCTCATCCCTCTCTTGCATCATCTAAACTAGGAGATTCCAAAATGTGGTCTAAAATGCTCAAAATTAAGGATATAGCTGAGGAACATTTCATATGGGATCTACGAGAGTGGAACCTAAATTTTTTGCTTGACAGCTGGATGGGAGACGGGAAACTCTTACATATGACTACTGTTCCCTTTCCAACATCTAACAAAGTCTCTGATTGCTGGATGAGGGTCATTGGAATCTTCTTGCTTTAAACAACATTTTAGATAATTCAACAATTCACAAGATTAACAACATCCCTTTGGACCCTTCTAAGAAAGATAAACTTATTTCCAAAGAAGGTGTTTCTCAATCCATTTTTGCTTATATATATTCCCAAGAATCTCAAAGGGTGAGTTTTATCTGAGGGAAATCTATATGGAACAAGTTCCTCTCCCCCTCTATGTCTTTCTTCTGTTGGAGAATCTTATCAAAATGTCTCCCAACTGATGATACCTGAAACTGAAGGGATTGAGAGATCCTTCCTGCTGTATTATTTGTAAAGGGCATGAGGGGACTACTGACCATCTTTTTTTCCAATGCATGTTTGTCCAACAAGTCTGGTCTATTGTACTCAGCCATATAAAATTGCAAACTATTAATCTTACTTGGCAGAAATTTCTTCATTGTTGGAAAGATGGCTTCATTTAAAACTCATGGAGATACCGTGTGTGGTGGCCTGGTTCTCTTGGATGGCCATAAATAAGGCCAAGTTTGATGAACATCTACTCCTTCCCTCTAAGTTGGCATCAAACTATTTAGCTTTTCTGAAGAAAGTTATTCACTGGAAGGCCTTTCTTGACCTTCTTATGACTAGATATACGTCCAGTCAGCTTAATTTTGTGCATCCCCTAGTGCATTGTTTTAAACCTCCTGTTGGATGGCTGAAAGCCAACACTGATGGCAATTTCTATAGAACCTCTGCTAGTATTGGTGGCTTCTTCAGGAACTCAAATGGTGCTTGTCTGCTCCATTTTCTGTCTTCTATTTTTGTTGTAGTTGCATTGGAAGCTGAGGCTTTAGCTATCTATTGGGCTATCTACATTGCATCCAAAGTTAAAATTCAGAATCTTCTTATTGAGTCAGATTCCAAAGTCATGATTAAAATACTCGTATATACCATCACTGCCCCTGGTACATTCTACAGTGGAAGAACTGAATTATTTACAGCTCCCAGGGTATCAATCTGAAGTTCATGTTTGTACACAGAGAAGGCAATAGACCAGCACACTGTCTTGCACATGCTGGTGTTGGGGCTGATGGCCCCAACATCACCAAGGATGTTCCCTCTCCCCTTCTTTTTCTTCTTAAGGGAGACTTTGTTAGTTTTTCATTCTGTAGAACTTTGTAATCTGTGACTCTTTTTTTGGTTTTGAATGAATCTCTTTCACCTTTAAAAAATATATGTAGGAAATTAAATAAGATACAAAAGACTAGAATAGTTGAAGGTGTAGCTAACAAACTTCAAACCATGACTCAGTGAGTTTTGATAGATCTTAGTGAATGATTTCCTAGAAAAAAAATATAATAAGTTCAATCATCCTTCAAGTATCCAAGAGATCATAAAATTTTTTGGACACAACCCTGAACAACTTTTAAAATCCCTTAAAACATTTTGAGTTCATTTTGAACTAATTATATTGTTCCATAAATCATCTCAAAATTGAATTATCCCATTGTTGAGTGAACCTTGATAGTTCAACTATCCCAAGAAATGAAGGAAGTTAGATAGTCACTTAACATTTCATTTGACAGTTATATGAATGGGTACCCCAAAGAGCAAGTCCAAATTCATTAAAGATTTTAATGCCTAGAGTTAAAGTAGGGCCTAAAGTATTTGAAAGTGTTTATCAATTAATTAAGTCCCTCTTTTCTAATCCCAATTAANTTACTCAGTTCCCTACATGTTAAAAGATAAAAATCATTACAATAGACTCAAAAAGGAAAAGGTCCCCCTCTAGCAACCTATTACACAACGACTCACCTCTTAAAAGGGAGGCTTGACCACAAAAGACAGCCATACAAAGATAGTGGGAAGGGAAAAAAAATAAAATAGAATATATATCCCATGCTTAGCTAACCAATTGGCAGGTTTATTACCTTCTCTGTAAATAAAGGTCATGTTGAGGCAAAGTGAATCCTTGAGATGTTTGATTTTATGTTTCCAGTATGTGTGATGCCAAGATGATTGATCTTCAGTTTCTAGAACATTGACGAGTATGAGAGAGTCAACCTCCAACCAAATTTTAAACCACTCAGCATATTTAGCAAAGGTTAGTGCCCAGAAGACTACAATCAACTCAGCTTCAAGGGCATCCCTTGCTTCAGTTGGGGCATGAAAAAATAACAGGCTCCTGCTAGAGGAGTCCCTAAACACTCCCCCCACCCCAGCACCCTAGTTAGAGAGACTGCCATCAGTATTGATTATTATAATTGACCANCCAATATAATTTCTCAATCATGAAAGGCTTACTGGATTCTTTGATCTTGAACTTATAGATTTTAAGGAACTTTTTATACTGGATCAGCTTAGTTAGGTAGGAGATGCAATTTCTAATGACTTGGTGACTCTAAACAGTTTTCCCCTCATGTTTACTACTATTTCTAGAAAGCCATAGGAACCAAGGCACAATGAAAGGTATAGGGGCACTTTTTCTTCCTTCCTAGCTGTGCCAACCACCAATGAGATTAGAACAATCTATATCAGTTCCATTCACATTCAACAAATCCAGAAAGCCTGAACAGACATCTTGGGCAAAACTGCAATTGAAGAAATGTGCTTGAGGGTGACCTCATTGTGTAAACATAGATAGCACATAGAAGGACCTCTCAACCCCTTTAATTTGAGAATATCATCAATGGGAAGAAGGTTATTAAAAAGTCTCAAACAAAAAAAAGACATTGAAGGGGAAAGGAATCTGTTATAAATAGCATTTCCCCAAGGAACCAAGTCCCAGCAGAAGTGTCTATCATAAACAACTTTGGTAAGGCTTTGATTTATGTAACTGTGCCAACTAATTTTATCCTTTCTTCTGTTATCAAATTTGATTTGAGTAATTTTAGTAAGGAAGGGTTCCTGAAGGAGAGTTTGAAGCTTAGGAATACACCATTGATCTCCCTCTCAAAAATCAGCCACCAACAACTGTGAGTTAAAATTAGATGGGGGAGCACCCAACCAATCCTTGGGATACCAAGTATTTAACAAAAAATTGACCTTACCAGCCCCCAAATACCAGGTATACATATGTTCAGCAAGATGCTTACCTTCAGCATGTTAACCCAAATCCTAGATTCCTTAAATTTCCTATGGATGAGAGAAGGATGTTAATTTTTACAGTATTTGCCGATCATAAATTTAGCCCAAAGGGAGTTTTGAGCTCTGAAATTAATCCACATTTTACACAAATTGATTTGAATAAGTTGTTGAAGCCTTTTGAAACCAATTCCCTCAGCCCAAGTAGGTTTAGCAACCTTCTGACAAGATGCCTTGTGCAGTTGTTGCCTCTGTCCAGCCAACAAAAATCTATTAAAAGCTCTTTCCAATAGAATTTGAGTACTTTTATTCATAAAAGTAGTTTAGAGGATGTAGGCAGGAAAGGTGGTTAGAATGCTTTTCAGTAAGTTATCCTACCCCCATTGGAAAGGAAAGAGCGAGACTAGCTAGATAGGTGGGACTGAATCTTTTGAAACACATCATCAAACTGTATTAGCTTAGATCTTCGACATATAAGATTAACTCCCAAATATTTTATGGGGTTCCTGGCTTTGGAGAAACTGGTGTAGTCAGAAATCAACTACTTGCAGTGAGGGGGGGAGGTTTGCTTGTTGAAGATCAGTTGACACTTTGCAGGACTGAACTTCATCCCAGAGACAGTTTAAAAGTTAATCAGGCATTTATAAACCTTTCTAATGGCATTCATGTGGGTAGTAGAGAAGATCATGATATCGTCATCATAGATAAGATGGGACATAAGTAAATTTGATCTGTGGTGATATATGGAATAATGATTAGAAAGGATAGCCTCATCCAGCATTTTAGAAAGATAATCCATGGCTATAATAAAAATTGTGGGGGAAAGAGGATCACCCTACTTTAAACCTCGGATAGCTGAGAAAGAACCCCATGCCTTCCCATTAAGAAAGATAGAATGATTATTGTTGATGAGCCATCTGTGAATAAGCTTACAAAATTCTGGTTGAAACCCTCTTGCAACAAGAATACCCAAAATGAAATTCCAATCAATGGTATCATAAGCTTTTTTTGATATCTAGTTTGTAGATCAAGTTATCACCCCTTCTGATTTTATTCAGATCCTGAAGCATTTCCTGAGCCAACAAGACATTATCAGTTATAGATATCCCTTTAATGAAAGTAGTTTGATTTTTGCTGATAATTTTGTCAAGGTGAGGTTGCAGTCTTCCCACAATGATCTTACTAATCAATTTAGTAATCACAAAAGTTAGACAGATAGGTCTGAAATGATCCCAATTCTTCTGTAACTCAACTTTAGGAATAAGCACATTAGAAGAGTTTCTGAAGTAACTGGCTAAGTTGTTGCCCTTAAAAAAAACTGATGATTGCCTCAGTCACCTCCAATTTAATGTATTCAAAGACTTCATATAAAAATCTACAGTGAAACCATCAGGTCCTGCTGATTTAGAGCTGTCAATGGTATTGAAAGCCTTCCAAATTTCAGCTTCAGAGGGGGTTTAGAAAGTTGCAGACTATTGATAAACTCAAAATTCTCAGTGAAGAGGCTGGCATTTATGTTAGAATTGAGAACAACATTAGTACTAAATAAAGCTTGATAGTGCTTGACAGCATCCTTGGCTATTCTCTCATTGTCATTCAGCCAATTCTCTTATGAATTCTGGATTGAATGAATTTTTTTGCATTTCCTTTTGTATCTAATATAAGCATGATAGAAATTAGTATTTCTATACCCATAAGAAAAAATGTTGATCGAGGCCTTCAGTTTAACTAGAAGCTCTTGGTGTTCAATAGAAGTGTTTAAGTTGGTCTGAGCAGTAAGCAACACAGAATTGTTAGCATAACCATTATGGACAGCAACCTCCAAATCCTCAACTTCCTTTTTAGCAGATGTCACTCTAGAGTGCACATTACCAAAGGTGTCCTAACCCCACTTTTTAAGGGCTTTACTAAGATTAATATGAAGAATGCTGAGTTTGGTCATAGGGTCGGGATGATTAACCCCACACCAGTTGGATTCAAAAAATTTAATAAACTGAGGATGAGTGGACCACATATTCAAGTATCTGTATGGGATATTTAGAGTTTGAGTGGTGGGGGAAGTGATAGAAATTAGTAAAGGTCTATGATTAGACCCAACAAGGTTCAGATGGGTGATAAAAGTGAGGAGATATTGGTGGAACCAATGAGCATTAACATGGATTCTTTCAAGTCTTTCCCAAATCTTACCCCTTTTCCAGGTGAAGTGTGGGCCTTTGTAACCTAAATTAAATAATCCAGCCTTTTGGATCTGATCACTGAGGAAAGTCATCTTAGGGATGTTAGGAACTCTACCACCATACTTCTCAGCAGCAGAAGTAATATTGTTGAAATTTCCCCCCAATAGCCAACAGTAGCTCGTATTATCACTTATGAGTTGAAGACACCTCAAAAAAGCTCCTTTTTGTCCTCCTTGTGACAACCAACATAGAAAAAGTTGCATAATACAGTTTTCCTTGAATCAATAAAGAAAGATGAATGAATTGTGGGTGGTCTAGCAGAATGCTCCACTGAATTTCCTTTCTATAAAAGAATCAGATATTGTTATTGATATTAGTATAATAAGAAATAGAAGGGAACTCACTGAGAAAACTTTGAGGGTTGTGTTGAACCATAGGTTCAAAGATAGCAAATTTTTGATAAGATAAATCAGTCTTCTTAAAAGATTGAGTACGGGCAATGCCCCTGATATTCCAGCATAATAGATTAATCATTAGGGGGGTTTATATGGAGGGAGGGTTGTGATCTAGATCTACTCCTTCCTCTAGAGATGGAGGGGCCAGTCTTCATCTTCCCACCCGAGTCCATAATGTTCCCAATTTACAATCTCTGTGCTTCTGAAGTTTATTTCTTTTTCCTTCTAGATTTTTGTGTGCACCATTCCTTATTTAACAAGAGTTCCATCTCTGCAATCTTCATAGTATCAGCGGTAGTCAAAGAATTCAAGGTGTTATCATGCACTTCCCTAGGAGAATCATTAGCAGAGAGGGGGGGGTAATAATATGAATCTCATTAACCTCCTCTCTAATGATCCTAGGAGTGGAACTAGACCCAAAAGGGGTTGTGGAACTCTTAGAAGTGTCCATCAAATTTTCCTCATTTTGCACTGGAGTATGTTTAGCTTCCTGGGAAGCATTAATAGTATCCCTCAGATTTTTTTCAATATGCACTGGAATAGGTTCCTGAACAGTGATCATGTTATCAGTTGGCTTATTATTCATAGATTTCCTTGGAGGAGGATGAAGCCTGTAGCATCTATTTCTAGTATGACCAAACATTTTACAATGTTGAAAATAGTAAGGTCTTTGTTCTAAGACCACTTCTTTCCAAAACCATTCCTTATCAGACCCAATCCAAACTCTTTTAATTTCAGGTAGAGTGATGTCTCTTTCTATAAGGATTCTTGCCAGGGCAAGCCTAGCCTTGTTAAAAGTGGGGGCATCTACCTTCGGTGGTCTCCCCAAAGCACATCCAATATTAAATAGAGCATTAAGGTTGAAAAAGGGGAGAGGAAGTCCAGGAAATTTAAACCAAAGAGGAACCACAGGGGGCTCCTTACTTGGGTCAAAATTAGGATACCATTTCATTATTTTCATTGTGGTGCCCCCAATTTGGAAAGACTGTTTGGCAAACAATTTAGCATAGTCCTCCTCACCAGAAAGCTATATAAGAAAATGCCTGCTATCCAAAAAGCCAATCTTCCAATCACCAATAAATTTCAAAGAGGCAAAGTAACTTCTAACCAGCTCCATCTTTGGTTGTCCCAACTGGAATTGACCTACCAGTATAAATTTAACTTTCTCATTCAAATTACAGATTTCCTGTGGGGAAAAATATGTGGCTGGTTCACCCTCTTTGGATCCAAGAGGGTGAATACAAGGGCTGACACCCCTCCAAGCCACAATGTCATGAAAAACTTGAGGGAATACAAGTTGTTCTAGGTCCATCATAACTTCAGCTACTTCCCCACTACTCCATCATAAGTAACTTTGGTCCGCTGAGAATTTGTGTCAACATCCAAAGGAATAGCCATAGAAAAGGTAATCGGAAAAATAAGCCTCCAAACACCAGAGCAAGAGAAGAACCAACTCCTCAAAAATAAAAGGAACAGAAAACCAAAGGGAAGACAACTTAAAACAGCAGTCCACCAGCTTCTCACTACTACACGTCAACTGCTCACAGATTGAGCAGCCACCAGAACAAAGAAAGCAGAAGAGCAAAACCAAAACTCCAGGCAGCCAGAGTCGAAAAGAAATCAATGTAACAGTATACCCACACAACACAACAACTTGAATAAAAAACCAGAAAGAGGATCTTCCCAAGGAAAGTTGAAAGAAAACTAGAAACTTAGAAAGTGTCCAAGTTCCTCCACCCATGAACCAGCATCCGCAGAAGCTCATCTTACCAAAAATCCTAGCAGAGCACCAAGCCTAGCCGCCATTATATATATATATATATGTCACCAGACTTCCAATCCAGCATGATCTATTTTATCAGAGTTACACAAGAAACCTGAACTTAGCATCTATCTCTGGGGAATTGGAAATTTGGTCAGCCCTGACCTCAATTGACAGCTCCAAAGTTGCTGGCCCAAATGGATTCTCAACAGATTCTACAAGAAAGCTTGGATTTTCATCAAAGGGGATATTATTGAGGCAATAGAAGGCTTTTTCGAAGGGATGGATCTGCCTAACTATTTTAAATGCTCTACCATTGCCTTAATTCCCAAAAATAACTCCAAGCTCATTTGGGATCAGTTCAGGCCTATTAATCTCACAAATGTATTTTCCAAAATTATTAGCAATGTTATTTCCAAAAGATTGCAGCCTCACTTACCTCATCTCATCAGTAAAAATTAATCAGCTTTTATGCAAGGAATAAGTATAGTGAATATAAATTTCATTGATCCTAAGGTGGCTTACTAATAATTATCATTCAATTTTTATTAATGCAAAGTCTCAAGGTTTCTTCACTGCTACTAGAGGCATCAAGCAAGGTGACCCTTTATCTCCCACAATCTTCATACTTGCATTTGATTACTTATCTAAACTGTTGAATCAATTTATGGCCAAAGCTCCTCAGACTTTATATTGCCACAGATCTAACATTGTTGTTAACCACTTAGCTTTTGCTGATGATGTCATTATATTTTCCAAAGCTACTAAGATTGCAGTCAAATTGCTTTTCCAATGTTTGGAGAACTTTCAAGATAGCTCTGGAATGAAGTTTTATATACAAAAATGCCAAGTTGTATTCAGTAAAAGGGTGAAACCAGAAATCAAGCACTGGATTTTAAATTTCACTGGCTTTTGCTCTAGCTCTCTACCTCTGAAATAGTTGGGTACCTTATTGCTCAAAGGGAGGACTAGGCAAGTCAAGTTTGATGATATTCTTCTCAAAGTCCAAGATAAACTCAACAGCTGGTCTAATACTTTTCTTTCCAATGGGGGAAGAATTACACTCCTCAAAATTATATTGGCAGCTCTTCCATCTTATTTATCACAAGTTTTTGTTATGAAGAAATCCATCCAAACTACTCTTGGAAGAACTTTCAATAGATTCCTCTAGGCGGGCCAGATAAAGCAAGTGCATTGGGTGAGATGGAAAAGAGTTTGTGGCAGTGTTAGAGCTGAAGGTCTGGGATTTAAAAGTTTCCAGTAGATTTCCCAAACTAACTTTTGCAAACTTTGTGTTATGTTTAGAGCAAAAACTTCCATTTGGGCAAACTTTTTGAAAGGTAAATGCTACAAAGATCCGCATCCTTCTCTTGTGACTAATAGATTGGGGGATTCAAGAACTTGGAAGAATATGCTGAAGATGAGAACAAAGGCTGAACAACTTTTAATTTGGGATATTGGGGAAGGTAGACTCAATGTTTGGCTAGATGATTGGACTAGAGAAGGCTTTATCCCTCCTCCAACTGGCTCTCAATTCAACCCCACAACACAGGTGGCTGACCTTTGGTCTGGTGGTGAATGGAACCAACAAGCTCTTCAGAATATCCTTGATAATAGATTACTCAACACTATCTTGAAGAAACCCATTGAAAGATCCAAGAAAGAAAACCTTATTGTGAAGAAGAAGGTCTCCCAGACTTTTTCAGCTTCCATTGCTAGCTTCTGCTTTCCTCAATAGGAGACCCCTTAGACTAAATGTGTTTGGAACAAGTTTCTTTCTCCTTTCATGGCCTTTTTTATTTGGAAATTATTCTATGGCTTTATACTAACTGATGATATTTTACATTTAAAAGGCTTGAGAGGCCCTTTAAGATGCTGCCTGTGTAAAAGTGAAGAGGAATCCCACCCCCATTTGTTCTTTAAATGCTCTAATGTTCAACAAGTCTGGAACATCTTGTTACCCAAACTGAAACTTAATACCATTCAGTTGTCCTGGGATAATTTTTATTTAAGCTGGAAGGACCGGCAGAACCAATCTCTCCCTCCCATCCCTTGTATCTTTGCTCGGTTTGTTTGGATGGCCAGAAATAAGCTAAAATTTAATAAATTCCAAATGAATTCCACTGCCATTGCCACTAATTGCTATAGCTATTTACAGAAATTAAACTGTCATAGGAAGCTTCCTGAAATCCTATGCACAACCTCCCTCAAATGTTTAAGGAAATTTCAAACTATCCTTGTTCACTGGAGATGCCCTCTAAGGGTTATGTCAAAGTCAACACTGATGGAAGCTTCATTTCTCCTAATGCTGGTTTTGGTGGGGTTTTTCAGAAATGAAAGAGGTGAACGTCTGCTATACTTTCAGTCTCCTGCCAGGGCTAAGGACCCTTTGGAAGCTGAAGCCCAAGCTATTTAATGGGCAGTGTTCTTGGCCAAAAAGTGTAGCTGGAATCAATTAATGGTGGAAACTGACTCCATGAATTTAATTAACATCCTTGAAGGGAGAATATCTACCCCTTGGTATCTGATTCATTAGATCACTGGTATATACACCTTGAGCTTGGATATTAAGTTGTCCCTTTCTCATACATATAGGGAGGGTAACAGACCTGCTAATTCGCTTGATAAGGCTGGCTTCCATACTCAAAACCCCTCCATTGATACTTGTACCACTCCCCATTTAGATTTACTATTGAAAGGAGATCTTGTTGATCTACCTTTCTTTAGGGTTTTGCCACATTAACTTTTGGGAAGTGCGTTGTTTTTGCCTTCCTCTTTGCATCTCTTTTAAATTAATGAAATAGGAGCCTAGTTTCCTTTTATTAATATATATATATATATATATATA
>JXCR01003341.1:231808-263089 GCA_002079205.1 Phalaenopsis hybrid cultivar
GCTAGGGATTCGGCTGTAATGGAGTTGCCTGGTGTTGCTGTGAAGATTTTTTTAGGAGTTGGCTGTATCTTGAAGAGGTTACTTTGGTTTGATTTGAACCTTCAGCACGGTTCACTGTGGTCTTGTTGGGGGAAGCTGAGGATTTTTGCTGATTTTAGTGAAGCATTTACTATTTCATTGGTTAGCTGAAGCTGCTAGTCTCGTTATCTGGCCTTGTTGGGGGTAGCTGAGGTTTGCTGCTTTAGTGAAGCATTTACTTAGTCATTGGTTAGTTGAAGCTGCTAGTCTCCTTACTTCTTTTTTTAGCTGGTGTTTGAGTTTGGCCTGGGGTCTATCTCTGCTGTGGTTGGGATAGGAACCTGCCTTGCCTTTTTCTGATTTGGGGGTGCTGGTCTGGTGAACCATGACCACCCGTATTGATATGGAAACTAATTTGCAATGGACTAAAGCCACCTATGCTGGGGTGGTTGGAAATCCCTCCTCCCCTTTGTTGGATCCTGATTTACTAGTATTCCCTTAAGAATTTCATAACACTGCTGCTGGGAGAGGTTCTGCATCTTGCATTCACCCAGTGGGATCTAAAGATGGGGAACCAGCTGATATTTTCTCTGAAAAAGAGATTGCTGATCTAAACTTGGAGGTTCAATTCACTCTAATTGGTAAATTCAGCTTGGGCCATCCAAAGATGGAACTTGTAAGAAAATATTTTGAATCCCTGAAAATTTCAGAGTGGAAGCCAGGTCTGTTGGATGGTAGGCATCTCCTAATCCAACTGACTAAAGAAGAGGACTATGCCAGAATATTTGCAAAGCAATCCATCATCATAGCTGGAAATTAAATGAAAATTTTAAAATGGTCACCTGATTATGACCCATCACAAGAACCTCCCACAGTGCCTATATGGTTTAAGCTACCTAAATTGCCTTTGCACCTATTTAAATTGAATGCATTGTTCAATATTGGGTGCACCTTGGGTACACCTTTGAAGGTTGATGCTGCTACTTTTAATAAGGCCAAACTAGCCAATGCAAGAATTTTAGTGGAAAGGGTTGTTTCGCTTTCTGATGTCTTGGGGACACTCAGAGGAGGTTTTGGCAAGAAGTAATCATGGAGCAAAGACCACATTATTGCCAACATTGCAAAATGTTTGGACATAATAGGGAGGGATGCTATAGGTTGAAACCCCCCAATAGAAGGGTCTACTAACAACCTCAGCAGGAGTTGGATGATGCCAACATCAATCTCTAGGAAGTTGGAAACAAAGAAGTGCAAAAGAAGACCTCTACTACTGTAGGGACAGATGAGTCCCTCATCCAAAGGGATTCCTCCTGTGTGGCAGGGATTGTTAGAAATGGTAGCACCATTGCTGGTCAAATACCTACAAAGGATAAGAAATTGGAGATACAATCAAAGGTTGAGACAGTAGGGGAGGAGATACTTGCCTCCCCATCTCTCAGAAATGTAAGAAACCAAGTGGTTGATTTAGTGGTGGAATTCCCCAGCCAGAAACTGATAGAAGCTATGAATAAAGCGTTGGATTCAGATTGGCAAATTCAGAAAACTAAGAAGAAAAAGAACTACAAATTAGAAGGACAAGTCCTTGGAAAAGGAAAGGAGCTTCAGAGTTTGGAGGTTCATATCAATCAGATAAAAATGGGCTCTAACAAAATAAGAGGGAGGACTAGGTCCAGGTCCCAACTTTACTCTTCTCCCCCTCCCCATGAATATTCTGCTGTGCTAGAACATTAGGGGGATTGCCCACCGCTTATCATTAAAAAGACTCAAATATCTAAATAAAAAGCATAAACTTTGGTGCATAGCCATCTTGGAACCCATGGTTCATCTCAACACTTTGAAAATTGCAAAAGCCTTCCCTGGATTCAATCTGTTCACTAATATCAGCAACAAAATTTGGGTTTTTGTAGGAAAGAAATTAAGTGCTCTATTTTACTTAATCATACCCAAATTTTACATATGAATCTCAGCTTTATGGACATGGAATTTTTTGCTTCTTTTGTCTATGCTGGCAGCTCTAAAGCTGCTAGAATTGATCTGTAAGAATCCTTGCAGCTCATCCAAGGTTCAAATGATAATGCCTGGCTGGTGGGAGGTGACTTCAATTGCATTTCCTCTCCTACTGAGAGGAAGGGAGGCAGACCTCCCAACCCCACCAATATATCATTCTTTAATGATAATATCCATAAAAACTGGGTTATTTGACCTGGGGTTTAGTGGTCCTACCTTTACTTGGAGAAGGAAGGACTTGTGGGAAAGGTTGGATAGAGTTTTTGCCAATGACAATTGGATCCAAAAGTTCTTGCAGACATCCATTACTCACCTAAGCCTAGCTGGCTCAAACCACAGGCCTTTACTGATCACCATAGGGAATTAGATGACTAACTAGAAAAGCTCTTTTAGACATTTGAATGTGTGGTCTCAACACTTAAACTTCTTGAATATTACTAAAAAACATTAGAGGAAGGACCTTCATCCAGACCCCTTCATCCGGACCCCTTCATCAACCTATGGATTAATCAGAAGAAGGTGGTCAAAGCCCTTAAGTACTGGAGCTGAAACACCTTTGGAGACCTCCTGCTGATTGTAGATAAGGCTGAAAAGGAGGTAATTGATCTGGAGGAGGAGCATAGCAAAGGGAGGATTGATGAGGCTGTTCTTCTTGAGGCAAATGAGAGACTCTTAAATGCTATTCAGTGGCAGGAACATTTCCTTCAACAAAAGGCTGTCAAAACCAAATTTGCTGAAGGAGATAGAAACACTAAATTCTACCATGCTTGCATTAAATACCAAAGGAAATGCAACACTATACACTCTATCAAGGTCCAGAATGGTGTTTGGCTCAGGCAAGAAGAGGAAATTGCTGAAAGTGCTGTGCTGTATTGCCACAGCCTAATGAATGGGACCATCAGTGATAGAGTGCATATTGACAGCAATTTGTTTACTGACAGCAAGAAGTTCACTGCAAATCTGCATTTGAATGATATTCCTAATGAGGAGGAGATTAAAATTTCTTTAAATTCCATTGACAGTTCTAAATCTGCTGGACTTGTTTTGTATATATTCAAGAAATCAAGCTATTCTGAAACTAGTACAATCAAGTACTGGACACTGGATGGGGCTCCCTAGTTTTGTATATATATATTTGGTAAAAGGAGTTTCTTATGACTCCCTACTTGTTGAAGTAAGAAACTAGTACAGACATCAAAAAGGAAATTGGGGACTCTTCTTTTTGGTTGAACCCAAGAAATCCCCCAAAAAAGGCTAGGGACCATTCCCCAAAAAGAAAAACTACAATGACTCAACAAAAAAAGAACAAGAATGTAAGGTTGCATCTGCCCCAAGTAGTCATGTGTCCTTATAAGCAATTCTGAAGTGGGGGACTTCAAGAGTATCACCTTGCAGCAGATAATGGAGGGCTGGTGGAGGATTAACAACAACCTCAGTCTTTTTAGAATGTGATCCATGCTGAGCCAACCAGTTTGCAGGCTGATTCCCTTCCCTATAGATAAAAGTGAACTGGATTTGTATCCTGCTACTAAGATCTCGGATTTTGTTTAGCCAGTTTGAGTGATGCCAGGGAGCCCCATCCTCATGATTTAAAAGGTGAATAATTACAGCAGAGTCCACTTCCAGCCAAATCATATTCCAATTAGCCTTAGTGGCAAGAAGGATTGCCCAATACACAGCAATGAGTTCAGTCTCAGTGGCATCATTAGCCAAAACTGGGGTATAGAAATACAGCAGGCACTTACCCAAATGATTTCTGTAAATTCCTCCCACTCCAGCTCCATTTTTTTGTAAAGCTTCCATCATTGTTAATCTTCACATTGCGATGTTCTGGGGTTTTCCAGTAGACTCTGATAACTTGAATAGGTTCAAAAGTAATAGGTGGGCAGGATTTGGAAATGTTAGGAAATATTTTTCAGTTGATCATCTTATGCAGATAAGTTAAACAATTTCTAACAGTTTTCCTAACATTTGGATTAGCTTCTTCAAACTTGACCTTATTTCTTTCCATCCAGATGAACCAAGCAATAGTAAAAGGAATAGTAGCATACTTTCTCTTCTACCAGAACAACCAGCACTTGGCAAGTGTATCCCAAGTGAACTCTTTCTCATCAATTTTTAACTGATTCAAAAATTGTTTCCAAACCAATTGAGCAAAATCACATTCAAAGAATAAGTGATTCATAGTTTTCTCCTTCTTCATGCATAACCAACATTTAGAGGGACCCCTCAATCCCTTTAGCTTGAGAATCTCATCTGTAGGGATCAATTTATGAAATATTTTCCAACAGAGAAAAGACATAGAAGGGGATAGGAATTTATTCCATATATATTCACCCCAGGGTATTTGCTCCCAACTGAAAATTTTGTGGTATATGGCTTTTGTAAGGCTTTGGTGGGAAGTAGTATTCCATAATACTTTGTCAGCTATACTTCTATTAAACTTTATACTGGCCACTTTACTAATAGAGTGAGGTTGGAGAAGATTAGATAACTTTTCCAGGGACCATTCATCACCATCCCAGCAATCAGCCACTTTCAAATCACTATTGTAGATATTGGTGATGGGGGATAACCAGTCTTTGGGACACCAATTGTCAAGAGAAAACTTGATATCACCTTTGCCCAATTCCCAAACGTAATTGGTTTCAGCAATATGGCTGATTTTCAGCATTTTCACCCAAATTTTGGAATCACCAATTTTCCTTAGGACCAGTGTGGGGTGCTGATCTTAGCAATACTTACCCCACATGAATTTTGCCCACATGGAATTTTGGGTTCTAAACTTAATCCAGAGTTTACAAAAATTAATTTGAAGGAGTTGCTCAAGATCCTTAAAGGCAATTCCCCCAGCTATTTGAGGTTTAGCAGCTTTTCTCCAGAAAGCCCAATGCATTTGTTGTCTTTAACCTGACCATAGAAATTTATTGAATATTCTTTACAGCTGGGTTTGGGTACTTTTCTTAATGGTGGTCATTTTCAATATATAAGATGGGAAGGTAGTAATAATGCTCTTTAATAAAGTAATTCTTCCACCATTAGAAAAGGAAGGTCTGTGTTCACCCATTGAGAAGACTAGAAATTTTGTTCAATACCTCATCAAATTGAGTTTGTTTGGTTTTTCCAGTGATAAGAAACACCCCAAGGTACTTAATAGGGAGTTGAGAAGTTATAAATCTAGTATATTCAGATGCCCAATGCTTGTGAGTAGAGGAAGCATGTTTAAGGAAGATCATCTGACATTTTGATAGATTGAAGAACATTCCTGAATGAGCTTGGAATTTTTGTAGTGTTTGGAAGACTTTTCTGATATCATTTTTGCTGGCTCTGGAGAAGACCATTATGTCATCAACATACAGTAAATGGGTAATGACAATGTTGGATCTATGATGATATCTGTTGTGACTGTGATTCAACAAAGCTTCATCAAGAATTCGATATAAATAATCAATAGCAAGTATAAAAATGGTGGGTGATAATGGATCCCCATGCTTTAATCCTCTAGTAGCAGTGAAAGAACCCCTCCCTTGCCCATTTATCTAGGTGGAGTGTTCATTGTTATGTAGCCATCTCCTAATCAGGTGACAGAAGTCAATGTTAAAGCCTCTGGCAGAAAGAACTTCCATTATGAACTCCCAGCTTATGGTATCATAAGCTTTCCTTAAGTCCAGATTATAAACCATATTGCCCTCTCTACAAGTTTTATTCAAATCCTGTAATAGTTCTTGAGCCAGAAGAGTGTTATCAATGGTGGACCTACCTTTCACAAAAGCTGTTTGATTGGGTTTAATTATAGAGTCCAGGTGAGGTTGAAGCCTGTTCACAATGATTTTGCTGATGGTTTTACTAATGACAGTGGTCAAACAGATAGGCCTGAAATGGTTCCAATTCTGCTGTATATCAGATTTAGGAATCAATATAGTGGTGGAGGAATAACAATACTTTCAAATATTATTGCCTTGGAAGAAGCTTGTTACTGCAGCAATAACATCAACCTTAATAATCTCCCAGGACTTTTTGTAAAATTCAGCAGTGAAGCCATCAGGGCCAGTAGATTTATTGCTGTCTATGGAGCTGATTGCATTCCAAATCTCCTTATCATTGGGGATACCAGTAAGCTTGAGGCCAGCAGTGTAACTCTGTTCAGCAAGGAAGTGTGCCTTCTCAATAGGGGGTCTGAAGTTGTGAACCTGATTTAGCAAATCTTTGTAATAACTTATAGGATCATTAGCTATATCAGTATTGTCATGTAACTACTAGCCATTGGCATTTTTAATAGAATTGATTGTGTTGCACTTTCTTTTATATTTAATATAGGCATGAAAGAATCTAGTGTATCTATCCCCATCAGTGAAAATATTCATGTCTACTTTTTGTTTAAGGAGTTTTTCCTAGTAATCAATGGCACAAAGAAGGTTGTTCTGAGCAATCATCAGTTTCTTTTCCTCCACATTGCCAAGTTGTTCTCCTTGTTCCAAAATTTTGACTTCATCTTCAGACTCCTGGACTTTGGCATGCACATTTCCAAAAGTTCACCAGCTCTAACTTCTGAGGGCTCTAAAAATCTTGATTTGCAGTAAGCTTAGCTTGACAAAGGGGTCAGGATGGGAAACCCCTTTCCATAAGTCAGCAATGTACTTATTGTAGGAAGGGTGTGCAACCCACATGTTAAGATATCTAAAAAAGGGGCGGGAGTTATAATTATCAGTTGAAGTAATGCTTATAAGTATGGGTCTATGATCTGAGCCTGCAAGACTAAGATGAGTGACAAAGGTGAGGAGGAAATGGTTAAACCATGCATCATTTACCAACATTCTATCAAGCCTCTCCCAAATAGCTCCCCTTTCCAAGTGAAAGCAGGCCCCTTGAATCCCATATCAAAGAGACCAGCCCTGTGAATATTATCACTGAAGGTGTTCATCTTGGCCGTATTTGGGGCTCTTCCTCTAGCTTTTTCAGTAGTAGAAGTGATATAATTGAAGTCTTCCCCCATATGCCATGGGGAGTCCACCTGAACAGAAAAATTAGGAGAAAAAAGCAGAAATATAGAAGTAAGAAATAAGAAGGAACACAATAAATTAAGATCTCCTTGGTGGGGGGGGGCACTGGAACCAGTAAGCATAGTGACATCCTATTTGAGATGGGGTACCTCAAGTGTATCACCATGAAGCAGGAGAGATAAGGAAGGGGGGGGACTAGCTGTAACTAAGACAAAATTAGAGTTAAGACCATATCTAGCAAGCCAATTAGCAGGTTTTTTACCCGCCCTATATATGAAGGTAATTTGGAAATTGAGAATATTGTTGAAGTTCTTGATCTTCTGTATCCATTGTGTGTGGAGCCAAGAAGATTTCTCTTCAGATTTCAATAGCTTGATGAGCAAGAGGGAGTCCACTTCAATCCAAATATTGATCCATTCTAATTTGTAAGCAAAGTTTAGAGTCCAAAAAACAACAATAAGTTCTGCCTCAACTGCATTTGTGACCTTAGTAGGAGCATGAAAAAAAGGAGGCACTGATTGGAATTATATCTAAAAGCACCCCCCACCCAAACACCCAATTCATTAAAGCTTCCATCAGTATTGATTTTAATAGTAGACTATTGTGGAGGTTTCCAATAGACCTTACTTATCTTAAGGGGCACTCTCACTTCAGTGATTAGGGTATTACAGATATTGAGGAAATGTTTGTGCTGAATAATTTTGGAGGGTAAGCTAAGTAGTTTCTTACCACCTTAGAATTCTGAATAGGTTTGCCCTAAAATTTAGTATGGTTCATGGACATCCAGAGGAACGAAGCCACCATAAAAGGGATGAGATTATATTTTTTTCTTTCCCAGATGTGCCAATAATTGGATAACTTAGACCAATTTAATTCAGAAACATTCATCTTAAGTTTAGCCAAAAACTCTGTCCAAACCACCTGAGAAAAATTATAGGTGAAAGAGATGTGGGTGAAGTTCTCCTCATTCTTCAAGCACAGATAGCATCTAGATGGCCCCCTCAATCCCTTTAATTTAAGGATGTCATCAATGGGCAAAAGATTGTTGAAGAATCTTCAACAGAAGAAAGACATGGAGGGGGAGAGAAATTTATTCCAAATGACTTCCCCAATGTGACCTGGTCCCAACAAAAGAGCTTTGCATAGATAGCTTTAGTGAGACTTTGGTAGGTGTAGTTTTACCAGATAATTTTGTCCTTCTTGCTTCTGTCAAAGTGAATTTTGGAGATTTGAGTTACTTAAGGTTTTTTAAGAATAGATTGTAGTTTAGTAATTGACCATTTATCACCATCCCAGAACTCTGCCACAGTAATGTTAGGATTGAAATTAATGGGGGGAGCACTAAGGCAATTCTTAGGACACCAATGGTCCAGCCAGAAATTCACCTTTCCAGTCCCCAAATCCCAAATAAACATCTCCTCAGCAAGATGCCTCACTTTTAGCATATTAACCCAGATCCTAGAGTCACCCAATTTCCTAAAAATAAGATAAGGGTGTTGCTCTTTGCAATACTTTCACCTCATAAACATAGCCCACAAAGATGTTTGAGCTCTAAAATTTATTCACATTTTGCAAAAGTTGACTTGGATGAGTTGTTGGAGCCCTTTAAACCCAATACCCCCAGCCAGAGTGAGTTTAGCTACCTTCTGCTAAGAAGCTCAGTAAAGCGGTTGTCTTTGACCAGGCCACAAGAATCTATTAAAAGCCCTCTCCAATTGAAGTTATGTACTTTCTTCATGAAGGTGGTTTGAAGAATGTATGAAGGAAAGTAATGAGTATGCTTTTGAGTAAGATAATTCTGCCCTCATTGGAGAGGAAATAATGAGACCAGCCAGAAAGGTGTGATTTAATATTATGAAAGACATCATCAAATTGGATCTGCTTGGATCTGCCACTGATGAGGAGCACTACAAGGTATTTAGTTGGAGGTTTAGCAATGGAGAACCCAGTGTATTCTAAAATCCACTGTTTGCAATTTGGAGAAGATCTTTTATTGAATATAAAATAACACTTTACAGGACTAAAAACCATACCAGACTGTGATTGGAGGTATTGCATACACTGATAGAATTTTTTAACAGCACTTTTGTGAGCACTGGAAAAGACCATAACATCATCTGCATATATTAAATGAGATATAGCCATATTGGATTTGTGATGGCACCTTGAGTAGCCCTGGGTAAATAGTGACTTATCTAACATTCTGGATAAGTAGTCCATGGTAGGGATGAAGATGGTGGGGGAAAGTGGGTCACCTTGTTTCAACCTCCTAGAAGGAAAAAAATAACCGCAGGACTTCCCATAAATAAAAATGGAGTGTCTGTTCTTGAGAAGCCATCTATGAATGAGAGTGGAGAACTCAGGCTGAAATCCCCTAGCAGCCATAATTTTTAGTATGATATTCCAATCAATAGTGTTATAAGTGTTTTTTATGTCTAGTTTGTATATCAGATTCCCTCCCCTAAAATTTTTTTCCAGGTCAAGGAACAACTTCTTAGCAAGAAAAACATTGTCAGTAATAGATCTCCCCTTTACGAAAGCTGTTTGATTGGGATCGATCAGTTTATCCAAGTAAGGTTGGAGCCTGCTCACTATAATCATGCTGATAAATTTACTGATGAGAGATGTGAGACAAATTGTCCTATACTGATCCCAATTCTTTTGCATATCAACTTTAGGTACTAACACAAAATTAGAATCACTAAAAAAGATGGGGAGATTACTTACTTTGAAGAAACTGTTGATAACCACAATCACATTCATTTTAATGATAGGCCAAGACTTTTTACAAAAGTCTCTAGTAAAGCTGTTAGAGCCTGCAGTGCTGGAACTGTCTATAGAGCTCAGTGCCATCTAGATTTCTATTTCAGAGGGGGGTCTGTAAGTCTTAGATTCCTGGTGAGATCAAACTCCTTGGTAAAGTTTGTGTCATCAATAAGAGTAATGGGTTCAGGTAGAGAGTTCAACAGTTGGCCATATTAGTTCACAGCACTATTAGTAATGCTCTCGTTATAATGTAACAAACTCCCCCCAAAGGTCTGAATAGAGTGTATACTACTGAATTTTCTCCTGTAACTTATGTAAGCGTGGTAAAATTTTGTGTTTCTATCACCATCAACAAAAGTATTGATAGAGGCCTTTTATGTAAGGAGTTGTTCTTGATTCTCAATAGCAGTGAGGATTTAATTCAGAGCAGTAAGCAATGAAGTTTCCTCTGTAGTCCCATTATGAACTTCAATTTCAAGTACCTCCACCTCTTGTTCAGCAGAAGTCACATTAGAATGCACATTACCAAAAGTGTCCCAACCCCACTTTCTGAGGGCTTTACCCACTTTAATATGCAGGAGACTGAGTTTAACTAGAGGCTCGGGGTGGTTAAAACCATTCCAATTAAGGGCAAAAAAGTTAACAAAAGAGGGATGGGATGACCACATGTTTAGGAATCTAAAAGGAGTGGGCTGAGCAGGATTATCATTGGAGGTGATTGTGATGAGTAAAGGCCAATGGTGAGAACCAAAAAGGGTTAAGTGAGTAACAAAAGTGAGGAGATATTGTTGGAACCACCTGTCATTTGCCATAATTCTGTCAAGTCTTTCCCATATCTATCCCCTTTCTCAGGTGAAAGGAGGGCCCTGAAATCCCAAATTAAACATACAAGCCTTCTGCATGTTATCACTGAAAGTCATCATCTTGGGAATATTGGGGACCCTACCCCCAGGTTTTTCAACCATTGAGGTATTACAATTAAAGTCTCCCCCAACCAGCCATGAGGAGTGCATATGCTCATTGATCTACTGAAGGCATATCCAAAGTTCTTTTCTATCCTCTTTATTGCAACCAACAAAAATAAAAGTTGCAAACTCCAATTGTCCTTTGATCTGAAGAGAGAGGAGAATAAACTGACTGTAGTCCAGCTGGATATTCCACTTTATCTCTTTTCTTCAAAAAAAAACCAAATTTTATTATTTATATTAACATAATGGGAGAAACCAGGAAACTTACTGATGAATCTCTGAAGGTTGTAATGAACCATTGGCTCAAGGATAACAATACACTAAAGTTAATATTTTTTATTGAGATGAATCGGTCTTTTTAAGGACTGATGATGGGCAATGCCCCTTATATTCCAACAAAGTAGACTAAACTTTAGGGGGATTGAAGTGGAGTGAGGGCTAAGATATTTATCTGGTTCTTCCTCTAGAGGGGGATGGACCAGGCGTCATCTTGCCTCTAATAGCCATTGTGGTAGCACTTATGTGTAATTTCTGCACTTCAGTGACCTGTTTCTTTTTTTTCTTTGATGTGTGTATTTGCCAATCCTCCTCCAGTAAATGTTCCATTTCAACAATTTTCCCTTCCTTAAAGGCCCTACCACCATTAGATGAGAAATCAAAGGTTATGGGGGTGATAATGTTCACATTGTTCAATTCCTCCCTGATGACTCTGGGAGAGGCAGAAGAGGGAGCATTAAAAGGAGTAGTAGAGCTATTAGAAGTGTCCCGGAACACATCTCCAGTCTCCTCAGGGTGGGGTGCCACTGCCAAAGGGTTTTGAGTTGGTAACATTGGCTCTTGTTTACTAGACAAAGCAACATTTTCCTTAGTGTGCGGGGTTCCTTTTGGGGGAGGGTGCAACCTATTTCACCTATCCCTAGTGTGCCAAAAAAAATTATAATGATGAAAATAGTATGGTCTTTGCCCAAGAATGACTTCCTGCCATAAACCTTCATTTCCAGAACCAATCCAAATTCTTTTCAGTTCAAGAAGGGTGATGTCTCTTTCAATTAGGATTCTAGCCAAAGCTGTCCTTGCCTTGTTATATGTAGGGGCATCCACCTTCAAAGGCCTTCCAAGAGCACAACCAATATTGAATAAAGCATTTAGATTGCAAAAAGAGAGAGGGAGACCAGGTAAGTAATATAAATATGAATAAACCAATATTGAATAAAGCCTCAATATACTTAGACATATATTCAACAGTAAGTAATATAAATATGGGTCATCCCAAAAATAGTCTTTCAAATCATAGATAAATTTCTTTAATTTTGGATTCTTGATTTCAGGTGGTAGAATGTCACTTACAATATATTTCAATATATTTTACTAGATCAACATACTACGGTGCATCCATTTGATCAATACTATATAAATGTTCATCAGGGAAATTTTCTAAAATTTCATTTGCAAAATTAGTCAATATTTCTATTTCTATTTTAGACAAATGATCAGCTATTTGATTATCATCTCAATTTATATCTACCATGGTAAAATAAAACTCTTGCAATAGAAGTATCCATCTAATTAATCTTAGATTAGCATCCTTCTTTTGCATCAAGTATTTAATAACATAATGACCTGTATGCACTATACATTTAGTTCCAATTAAATAAGATCTAAATTTATCAAAGGCATAAATATAGCAAATAACTAACTTTCAGTAGTAGTATAATTAATTTGAGCATTATTTAGAGTTTTACTAGCATAATCTATGACTTTAAAAAATTTATCGTGCCTTTGTCCTAATACAACCCCAAAAGCATAATCATTAGCATCACACATTATTTCAAATGGTTTCTCCCTGTCAGGTGGTACTATTATAGGTGCAGTGATTAATTTTTTCTTTATTAATTCAAATGTTGTTATGCATTCCTCATTAAAATCAAATTTCCTATCTTTTTCTAAAAGTTGGCATAGAGGTTTAGTTATTTTTTAAAAAAAATTTATGTAGCGCCTGTAAAAACTAGCATGCCCTAGAGAACTTCTCACCCCTTTAACTTTATTAGGAGGTGGTAATTTTTCTATATCTTGAATTTTTGCAGGATCTAGTTCCATGCCTTTTTCAGAAATTTTATGCCAAAGAACAATGCCTCCTGCAACCATAAATTGACATTTTTCCCAATTTAAGACTAGGTTGATTTTTTCACATATTTCCAGAACTTTTTCTAAATTATTAAGACATAACTCAAATGAAGTCCCAAATACAAAAAATCATACATAAACACTTCCATTCCAAGCTCTATAAAATTGCTAAAAATTGACATCATGCATCTTTGAAATGTTGCAGGTGCATTACATAGTCCAAAAGACATTCTACGAAAAGCAAATGTTTATATGGGCTAGTAAATGTTGTTTCCTCTTAATACTCTGGAGTAATTTTAATTTGATGATATCTGGTATATCCATCTAAAAAATAATAGTATTTGTTCCCAACCAATCTATCCAACATTTGATCTAGAAAGGGCAAAGAAAAGTAATCATTTCTGGTGGCCATATTTAGTTTTTTATAGTTAATACAAATTCGCCAACCAGTTACTTTTCTTATTGGTATTAATTTATTTTTCTTATTTTCTTCAACAATCACTCCTCCTTTCTTTGGAACACAGTGAATTGAGCTTACCCAAGCACTATATGAAATATGATATATAATTCTAGCATCTAACCACTGTAAAATCTCTTTTTTAATAACTTCTTCTATTATTGGGTTTAATCTTCTCTAAGGATCCACTTTAGGTTCATATTGTTCATCTAATAAAATTCTGTGCATACGAATTGAAGGACTAATTCCTTTAATATTTCTTAAAGTCCATCCACAAGCCTTTTTATAAATTTTCAACATCTCTATCAACTTTTGTTCCTGAATTTCAGTTAACTCAGAAGATATAATAATAAACAACGTAGATGACTCTCCTAAAAATACATATTTTAAATGGGCAAGTAATATCTTCAATTCAAGTACAGGTGGTTTAATACTTGAAGGAATAAGATTTTTACTATTATTTTTCAACAAGTTTAATGCTTTAAATTTGCCCTGGATATATTCTAAATCTTGTTCTTTTACTTCATTTTTAGAATAAAAAATTTCTCCTTACTTTTATTTATCTTTGAATTCATTCCTAAACTACTCATTACTTAGATAATCAGCTACTTTCATCCTAAAACATTCATTATCTTTTTCTATTGCAGGATATTTCATAGCTTTTACTATATTAAATTTCACTCTTTGATATTAACCCTCATCATTAATTCTCTTTTTTTCACATCCATTACAGCTCTCCCGAATGTGAGAAATGTTCTCCCTAAAATAATGGGAATATCTTTATCTTCCTCCATATTCAATGCTATAAAGTCTACAGGGAAAATAAATTTATCAACTTTCACTAGCACATCTTCTATAACTCCTTTTGGATAAATTATTAATCGATCAGTTAACTGAAGAGTTACAGTAGTAGGGGAATTTTCTCCCAAATCTAAACATTTAAAAATTGATAAAGACATAAGATTGATACTCACTCCTAAATCACATAAAGCTTTTCCATAAAACTTTTCTCCAATTGCACAAGGTATAGTAAAACTCCAGGATCTTTTAATTTTTCAGGAAGCTTTTTCTGAATAATAACACTACACTCTTCACTAGGTGCAACAGTCTCATGATCTGTAAACTTCCTTTTCTTGTTTAATATATCCTTCATAAATTTAGCATAACATGGCATTTGTTCCGAAGCTTCTACAAAAGGAATATTTATCATTAACCTCTTAAGGAGTTCCAAAAATTTTGTAAATTATTTATCTTTATTCTTCTGTTTCAATTTTTGAGGAAACAGAGGTAATGGTTTTTTCTATAGGGCTTTGTGTTTGTTCATTTTCCTGTTGATCGTATTCCATTTCTTCCTGTTCTTCATCAGCTTTAGTTTCTCTTTGGATCCTTGTTTCAACTTCTTTTCAACTTCGTAATTGAATAGCTTTAATTTGCTCTTTATTTTGATCTTTTGGATTAACTTCCACAGTACTTGGAAGAATTGCAAAAGGTCTTTTACTAAGTGCAGTAGCAATATGTCATAATTGATTTTCAATATTGCTAATAGCATCCCTTTGATTATGTATTTGATTTCCCATATTCATCATTACTTTTTCCATCTTTAACTTCTTTTCCTTAACTTGTGGGTTAGGGTTGGAGTTAAATATTGGAGGATAATAAGGTCGAAAATTAGGATTTCCTTGATTGTTAAGATTTTCGGATGGATTTTCTAAATTATTATAATTATTCCAACTAAAATTAGGGTGATTTTTCTAACCAGGGCTAATGTAGTTAGAATAGGGATTGTTATTTTGATTATTTATAGTGTTTAATAGTTCATAAGATGATTGAGTATTAATAATTTGTCCTAGTGATATTTCCTCTAAAACTGAGTGTACTTGAGAATAATTCATTCTCATTTGATCAATCCTTTTAGAAATAGTAGCAATTTGAGATGCCAAAATATTCATTGCATCAAAATCATGAATACTAGCTACTCTCTTAGGATTTACCCTTTCAGAGGGCCATTGAAATTATTAGTAGCCATATCTTCAATTAAGGAATATGCTTCATCAAAAGGTTTTGAATTTAATGAACTACCCGCAGCAGCATCTATATTAGATCTCAATCCTACTAATCCATTGTAAAATGTTTGAATTATTAACCAATCTGATAAAGCATGATGTGGACATTTCCTAAGAAGATCTTTAAATCTTTCCCAGGTTGCATATATCGGTTCCCCTTCAAACTGACAAAAAGATGTAATATCATTTCTAAGCTTAGCGATTTTAGAGGCTGGAAAATATTTAGCCAAGAATTTTTGTGATAGTTCTCCCCAAATTCTAGTAGATCTAGGTGCTAACGAATTTAACTAAGCCTTGTCTTTATCCCTTAATGAAAAAGGAAAAAAATTGAGCCTAACAGCATCATTAGACACTCTGTCATATTTAAATATAGCACAAATTTCAAGAAAACTAGTAAGATGTAAGTTAGGATCTTTAGTAGGTGATCCTCTAAACTGATTACTTTGTATCATTTGGATAATAGCAGGTTTAAGCTCAAATGAATTAGCAGCAACATCAAGATTTTGAATAGTTAAAGGAAGTTCATCTTCTGTCGGATTCGCATAATCTTTTAAGGTCTTTGTCGATTTTCATTTATTGGATTATCTAAGTTATTCGCCATTTCTTGTAAATTTTTAATTTCTCTTTGTTAATTTTGAATTTTTCTAATAGTATATTCTAATTCTAAGTCATAAGGTAGTCAACCTTCATATCCAATATTTCGCATAAACAAATAAAGCAAGCAAAGTAAAACACTCTAATAAAAATATTTCTTTTTGGATTTTTTTTTTTCAAAGATTTTTTATATTTTTTTTAATAATAATAATTTTTTATGGTATATATATTATCTCTAAATTTTCTGATTTATCAAAACTATTTAATTCAACTGTTACCTTCCCTAGGCAACGACACAAAAAACTTGATCCGACTTTTTTGTTGCTATAGATTGTGTAAAATTTAATTAAATATAATCAATTAATATTTGGATTCTACGCCAATATATGTATCGTTATCAAGTAATAATGAACTTTCTTTTTAAGCCCCAAATATCGATCCTACGGGGAATGTTTAAATTTGAAATGAAAATTTTGCTAGGAAATTCACAAAAAGTCAATTGAAATCACTGTCACTAATTTCAATTGTTGAGATGTAATCAAAATTAAATTTCTAAACTATTATCAAATCAAATATGCAAAATTTAAAACAGTAAATCTTAATCTATTAACTATGTTTATGTAACGGAGATTCTTATGTGAAAAAACATCACTCCCACTATAATGTGCCTATGGTAAAATGAGATGAGATAAATGTTCAGAATATGTATTGTGCCAAATAGGAGCAATTTTAATTCTCTAACCTGATACAGTGCATAGTAAATCATTTGCTAATCTCAGTGTTTAGTCCCTAAATTCGTAGCTAGGCTAGGAGGATACCGACTCCCACTCCAGAGTTCCCACTTTCCTTCACCTGAAGGCTAGCTCTTGCTTCAGTTCTTAAACACTAAGACTGAATTTAAGATTTTAGTCTGTCACCCTAAAGGTTCTCCAATTCTACACCCAACAAAGTATATTTCCCTATTTTTACACTACTTAATTCCATAAATGATGTTCTCCTTCATGGAATCAAATGTGATCCTTACTCTGTTGTAGAACTCATACTCCATTAAATGATGTTCTCCTTCATGAAATCAAATGTGATCCTTACTCTGTTGTAGAACTCATACTCCATTTCCCGGATCATATGTTTCACAACATATAAACAAATTTCTCCTTCATGAAATCAAATGTGACCCTCACTCTGTTGTAGAACTCATACTCCATTTCCCGGATCATATGTTTCACAATATATTTTAATTGTTATAGAACTCATACTCCATTTCCCGGATCATATGTTTCACAACATATTTTAACAATTCAATTGGCCAGATTTAAAAACTAAATTAAGTTCGGAGTTGAAAAATCATCACAATTTATTTTATATTTTAATTATGCCACATTGAAAAGTAAATTAAATTCGGAGTTGAAAAATCATCACAATTTATTTTATATTTTAATATTGGCACATAGTAAATTAAGAGTGGAGTTGAAAAACCATCACAATTTATTTTAAATTTTAACATTGGCTTTCGGAGTTGAAAAATCATCACAATTTATTTTACAATTTAATATTGGCACATTTATATTATCTATAGGAGTTGAATAATTATCATAATTTATTTTACAATTTAATATTGACACATCCATATTATCTCTTCATTTTACCATATCTCAGAGTAAGGAGAAAGATAGAGGGAACTACTCAGACTTCATGAGAAAGAAATAACAAAACACAAATTTCATATAAAAAAGAAAGTTCATANAAAGAAAGTTCATACAATACTGATAAACAAACAATACTTATCTGAAAACTCTTTCTCAAAGAAAATCCTTTGTAGCCTTTCCATAGAAATGCAGGAAGAAGATATCTCTCACTTTTCTCCTTCTCCAACACTCTTACAGAGAGTTTCACACAAAATCTAACCACAAAAACTCTAAACTATGAAAGAAAAATCACTAATTGACTCCAATATGGAAGTGCGAAGGAATGATGCGGTGCAAAAATGAAAGTAGAGGAGTGAAAAACGTAGAGGAGTGCTTTTTCTGATGAAATTCGGCCCCAAATAGACTCTAAGGTCGGATCACCAAGAGGTTCCTCCAAAAACTCTTCAGAAATCATCCAAATTCATTGAAACTTCTAGAAACGGGGTCTGCACCGCCTTTGGCGCCGTCAGCACTGGTCTAGCGCCGTTGGCCATGAGTAAAAAGTCTCTGCGTTAATTTGTTCTGTGACGTCGGCGCTGCCGATGTTGAGCATTTCTTCGAAACTGTCATTTTGACCCTAAATTTAATCCTTTTTTGCTTTCTTTTTGCTTTAAGCCCTAAAAATCAACAACCTGCAAGAAAACATCAAAACACCTTCTATTAAAGTGCAATATCAACAGAAAAGGTATAAAGTATGGGTCTAAAATTGCATATATTTTTGGTGTAACACACACGACCCTGAACAACTTTTAAAATCCCTTCAAACATTCTGAGTTCATTTGAACTTATAGAATTTTTTTATTAATTATCTCAAAATTGAATTATTCCATTGCTCGGTGATCCTTGACATTTCAACTATCCTAAGGAAGGTATATAGCCACTTCACATTTCATTTAACAAATATATGAATGGGTACCCAAAGGGAAACTTTAAAGTCGTTATGGATTTTAATGCCCAAAGCTAATGTTTGGCCTAAAGTGCTTGAAAATAATTATCAATAAAGTCCATCTTCTTTAATCCTAATTAAGAAAATTCTTACATATCAAACCTAGTTCACTACTAGGCCCTCCTAATTTTAAAAAAAATATTTTCAAAGCATATATTAAAAAATTAAATATTGAATGAAATGAGATTTCAATTCTCATTAGTGTCAGACTTTGCAACCAATTAGTGTAATTTAAATAAGTGAAAATTGACCTCAATTTTGGTTGAGGTATAGTTTTCTTCTTTATTAGCATAGGGTCTAGCCATATGACTTTCCTGTTGACTATTCCTAGAGGACTAGAAAAGGAACTCTCACCATTAGAAATTCTAAACTCTTCTTTGCTCAACTTGAAGTTCCACAATTTGGTCTTGACCTCTAGCACTTGGTAGGTGGGCTCAATATAAGGGAGCTCATGGGGAGTCCCCATAGGACTGCTTGGCCTTAGGGTTGACCCTGAGTGTTGGTCTGGAGCTAGTTCACTCACTTACTCTTACTTTCACTCACATTCACTCATATTCCTAAACCCAAGCTTGTTAACTTTGATCCCTTGTTCTTTTGGGAGACTCAAGTAGATGATCCCTTAGACCCATTAGCCCTAGGCTAGGGTCTAGCCAAGACCAGTACATAGAGGACAAAAATGGAGAATCCATTGGTCCATGGCTTAAATAGGGTGATTGGCACCCCACTTTCACCAAAATAACGAACTTAGCATTTTGCTCCCAAATCTACCCAACTTACCAAAGCACCCCCAAACCCTAAATTTGACCAAAATTCCCAATCTTAGCAAAAAATACCCGAATTTCTTCAAAAATCATCGTAAACTATTTGAAACCACCCAATATGCCCTAAATCCTCCCCAAAATTGCCAAAATTACCAAAATACCCCATAATTTACCAAAATTAGAAAAATACCCTTGGTGGTCCAAACTTTACAAAAACCCTGAAAATCATCTTAAATGTTCGTAAAATCAATTTTGACCCTTCAACTAAACCTAATTTGATCAATTTGACCAAGTTTGACTAAAAGCACCAAATTGCCTAAAGGCCCAGTTTCCCCAAATTCACCTTAAATGCCCATCACTTTGACCACAATTTCCCCCTAATTTCAATTTTAAATTCAAATTCATCATGATCAAACTCAATTTAAACCAAATCCAAGTCCAATTGACCCACATTTGAGTCCAATTTCAACCCAAATCAAAAGGCCCCAATTTGGCCCAAAACCAAAATCCCAACCAATTGAACCCTCAAATCTTTCCAATTGCCCCAATTATGCACCATAAATTCTTTAAAACTTCTCCACACACCAAATTGAACCCCAAATTGACCTTTCTCATGCTTCAATTTCTCTATATTTTAACACAAATCAAAATTCCCAAATATGCCCCAATTTAGCCATGTGCCCAAATTCCACAAAATTGAATGCCCTAACCCCAAAATTGGCACCCACTTAATGTTGATAACTCTTCATGACATTCATCTAGACCATTTTGAACTCTCAATTTAGACTTAATCGAACTCTAGCCCAACCCAAACCAGAGTTAAACCCAACATCCCCATAGTGACCAAATGTCCAAAATCCTTGAAATTGACCCTCCAAATCTCTTATAAACCCCTCATGACAATCATCCACACAAAATTGATCAATAAATTGGGCTCAATATCATGGCTAGCCTAACCTAAACCCAACTTTAAGACAATTTGACCCAAATTGAACCCATGGACCAAAATTGACAAAGCCATGCCAAAGTGACCAAATATGTGAAACCACTACCAACAAATGGGTCCTAGTGACTAGACTAGACTCACCTAGCCCACCCTTGATAAGAAATGGACCAATAGTCCCTTTATTTAGGACATTTTAACCTTTTTTGTGCCTAAATCAAGAAATCCTTGCCAGCATACCAAACCATTAGGAGTTAAATCATCATAAACCCTCTCTTGGCTCCCCTGACTTCTCCAACCACCACCCCAGGCCCTGCCATCCAGCTTAATGGCTGAAAAACCCTAAAACCAAGAACCATGCCCCCTTGAATCAAAACCCATTACACCTATCCAAGATGGCTAGCTCCAATTGACTTTGGCACATTTCAGCCCTCCACAAAAGCAATTAATTGAACCAAAATTGAAGCTCTGAGATCCACTCCAAGCCCCTCTTTTTAAGCCACCTTGTTCATGGATAAAAAGAGAACTAATCAATTTCCTTTGGGATACTTTCTTCAATTGCTTCTAGACTATCTCCAAGAATTCCTAAGTTTAAGCCCACCACTTTCCCCCTCTAGATTCCCTTGTGAGAGCTCAATGTTGAGTTCAAACTTCAGGTAAAACTAGGACACTTTCTGTCATAGTTCCATAGTGCACCAAACATCAATTAACTTTGCACACACCATCCCCTGAGTGAGAGAACTTGATTCCCCATAGAAGCCTCATCACAGAGAGCCTCTAACCTAGCTCTAGACCAACACCTAAAATTGATATTGGTTGACATCATACATAGACAATTCACCACATCCCAAGACTTCATATGGAGGCTCGTTGGAGTAATTTGAAGCTACTACAACCATGTGATTGAGTCCTCCCCTCTCTGACAAAGGTATTGAACCTCAACCCTAACTTGAGCCTATTTTGATTCTCCACACCTATTTACTGTATTACATACCGTATAAGCCATATAAATATGTTTGCCTTGAGTAGATGAAGGTGTAGGAACAAACCTCATGCAATTTGGTTGAGTCTAGACAAATATCTTAAGGTTTTAGTTTGAACGGTTCTCGGATTAGGTCATTTAGGGATGAAGAAGGAGAGCCGTGTGATCTCGTGTTTATTCAATGGATGGAGGAGATCAAGCCGCACTAACTCTTGGAATGAGAAGGCGGGCCGCGTGGCAGCTGAGGTGGTTGGCTGCATCAAATGACAAAGCGCCACGCGGAGGTTTCGAAGCTACCGAGGTTGAGGTGGCACCGCACGCTTAAATAGAAAAAATAGGATTTATTTTTTTTATTTAAATACCAGAACTTTAAAAATTCATATCTTTTTGTAGAAAAATAAAAAAATAAAATAAAAGTACCCACTTGCTCAATGAAAAGAGGAAAATAGCGTGGATGAAATATAAAAATTATTTTTTGAATCTTTCATTTTTAATGAATTAAATACTCTATGGAGTATTTTAATTCATTATGGTTAAACATATCTCACCATGGCTTAAAACTTTTAGGGCTCATTCCTAATGATATGGGCTTTGTTCTCTGATTTTTCCAAGGTCAGAGAACATCTCTGTATTTCTAACACTAATTTTAAAGTTAGGATGGATGTTTTGACTTATTTTAATTATATAAATTAAAATATCATCTAAAAAATTATGAGCATAATTTTAATAGGTTTCCTATGGTTAGAGAAGCTTAGGAAAAATGATATGATGAGTTGAATTATTTTGTACATTTTTATAGTTAATTAAATAAATAAATTTTGTTTTAATTTATGTAAATTAAATATTAATAAAAAATTGACAAATTCAATTCCACTCTATGCATAAAAATTATGTTTACCCATTGTAAAAATTAAAAAAATTTTGTAGTTTGAGCAATAAAGTTGATTTTATAAGAAACATTATATTTTTGTAAAAAAATAATTACGCTAAATTAAATACACATGGTAAAATTATGAAAACAAGTTTTCTATGTTCCTTGTAATCAGGGACACTTAAGAAAAATAATTTTTTTTTAGAAAATACTTGATTTTTGAGCTTTCTTTTGAATTTAAAATAATTAAAAATAATTAAAAATTCAAAAAAATACCAAAATGTTTCAAAAAATATTGAATGATCTCCTAATCACTTAGGAGCCATTAAGATATTTTTCCTAATTTTTCTAAGTGAGAAATAAATTTTAAATGCTTAAAAATGGATTTTTCTTATTTTTTTAATAAAATAATTATAATAAATAAATTAGAAATCATAAAAATACAAAATTTATTTCTCTGAGTTCCTTGAACTCAAAGAGGTCTAATAAAAATATAATGGCATTTTTTTTTAATTTAAACATTATTTTACATGTGATTAAATCTTTATAATTGATTCATAATTAAAAAAAATAATGATGGAGATTTAATTCAAAAAAAACTTAGAATTTTGTCTAAGTGTTTCTCTGACCTAAGTGGACCTCTAATATTTTTCTCATGAAATAAAAACTTTGTTTCAGATAGTTAAGTAAATCAATTTTGAAAATACTACTTTCTAAATTTAAATAATTGTTTAAATTAAATTAAATTTTAAAAGTCCGCATTTTCTCCTCTAAATTTTTTAATTGACCCATGGATAAGACACTCTAGTATCTTGAAGTCATTTGGATTTTGATTAATGGGTTATGAGGTGAAGAACCCCGAGGGTGAAGTAGTAACTTTAGATTTTGGTACCTTAATCAAAATTTAGGATTAATTAAAGGGAAAGTCGTCAATTTTGATCTTAAGGAATTTGTATGGATGATTGAAATAAAATGAGATTAAAAGGTTGGAACTCACTTGTCACCTTTTCTATAATAAGAAAAAAATTGTAATTTTCTTAATTATCATTACTTGGAAGCCAATCAAAATTAAATGATTCTCAAGCTAGTTAGGAAGATAATATTTCATTAATTTACTATTTCACCTATTGTGATTGTTCAGGGCTTGGTAGTGGCCTAGGCTTGACATTTAAACTCATGTGATTGTATTTAAAAGATAACATGATTCATGATTAACATCTTCTTACACTACAAGCCCAATTTTAAATGTAGATACTAAAACCATTACCAATTTAAATTTGCCATAGGGGTACCCCCTCACATAACCCTTAAATGAATATCAAATGATAAATTGGATATGCTGTCCTCGGGATGATTAAAATGTCAAAGTTCACCGAGTAATGGTGTAATTTTAATTGGCCTGGGATGATTAATAGAACGATATGATAAGTTTAAAATAAACTCAAATGTTACAAGGGATTTTTAAAGTAGTTCAAGGTCACTCCCTGAACACTTTATAATCTCTTGGCTATTTTGAAGGACAAATTAAACTTGTTATATCTTGTTCTAAAATCATCCATTAAGATTTTTTGAGACTCAATAAGACATGCTCAGGCTTTGGTAGCTATACCTTCATCTACTCCTGCAATTTGAAATCCTTGCAAAATTATATACATGTTGCCAAAGCTAACCTTTTAGGTTGGGAGCGGGAAGAATCGACAGGTACGCTTTTAAGTTATTGCATTTATCATTTTGTAGCTTCTATTTTTTGCTTGCATGCTTAAGGTCACCATGCATGTCAAAACTAAAATTAAAAATTAAAAAAGATAAAATTCACTACCTCAACAATCAAAATATAAAACAACTCAAAATTTAATCACAAAAAAATAACAAAATAAAAACTGCTACTAAATTAAAAAGTCTATATCGGATGATCGGGAATCCCTTGGAGGATGGTAACATATAGTTGCTAATGTGTTTTCCCATGGTCTAAATGAAGGTATGGAACTCATTAAGTTGAGTTTAGTAAATTCATTTAGACTAAGTGAATCCGAAAGAAAATAGTGGTGTTAGATTGAGCGAACTGTAGGATCCTAACCGATGTCATTCAAATCAAAATTAACATTCCCCATAATATTTAAATAACCATGACCTTAGAAAATAATGGATTTGACATCATGACATGACACATTAGAAAATTATCATTTAGACACATTATCAAAATTATCATTTTACCATTTTCATGAAAAGATGACAAATTGGTTTCTACCTCGTAACCCATCATGTTTCAATTATCCAAAAAGTTTATTATGATCAATATTATCCATTTACCCTTTGATTAATCCCAATATTTAATTAAGGCATTAAAATTCAAAAATGATCCTTTTTCCTCGGGCTCTCTATCCTATTACTTATCAAATGAAACTCAAGTGATCTTGAAACTTCCATGGAGACTAAATCATGGGTTAGTTAAAGTATGAGAGGAGAAAAATGTGGTCTTTTAGATTTTTATTTAATTTATATAATTATTTTAATTCAAAAATAGGATTTTTAATATTAATTTAATTTATCAAAATAAGATTTTTTCTTTTGGTATGGAAAAAATTAGAGGTCCACCTAGGTCAGAGGAACACTTAGACAAAATTTAATGATTTTTAATATCATATTATAATTATTATCATTATTTATTTATTTTAATGATTATTTTAAAATAAAAAAATAATATATGTTTTAATTACAAAAATTATTTTCATATTCCTATTAAATCTCTTTGAGTCTAGAGAACACAAAGAAATAAATTTTATATTTTTTAAAATCTTAATTTATTTATTATAATTATTTTAATGGAAAAATTATGGAAAATGCATTTTAGGCCTTTCAAATTTTTTTTTAACTTAGAAAAATTAGGAAAAATATTCTAATGAGTCTCAAATAATAAAAAAGTAATCAGGAATGTTTTGAACCATTTTTCTACTTTTGACTATAGCTCAAAATAAAAGTATTTTAACAAAAATAATTTTTATTTTCTTATGTGCCCTAGATCACAAGAAAATTAGAAAACCACTTTTCAAAGGTTTTGTAAGTATATTTAATTTAATATAATTATTTTTGTACAAAAATATAATTTTTCTTAGAAAATCAACTTTTGTCCTTAAACTTAAACATATAAATTTTAAATTTTTATAGTGATTCAACAAGATTTTGCTTTACAATGTGGAGATCATTTTATTAATTATTAAATAATATTTAACTCAAATAAACTAATTAAAGTTAAAAGCATTTAACTAACTATAGAAATGTACAAAATTATCCAAATCATCATGATATTTTTTTTCTAAGCTTCTCTGATTATAGGGAACCTTCTAAAGTTCATCTCATGACTTTCTAAGTGTTATTTTACTTTATATATTTATTTTAGGCCAAAATAGCCATCCAAGCTTGAAAATTAGGGTTACAAGCAGAGAGATATTCTCTAACCTTGGAAAAATCAGAGAACATCCCCTCTATCATGAGAAATGAACCCTCAAAGTTTCAGGACATGGTGGATAATATTTAATCAAAAAAAAATTAAAACGCCTTAAAGAATATTTAATTAATTGAAAATCAAAGAGTCATCAAATAATTTTTATTTTTAATCCACATTTTTTTTCTCTATTCACTAAACAAGTAAGTATTTTTATTTTATTTTTGTGATTTTTCTATTCAAAGTTATGAATTTTTGAAGTTATAGTATTTAAATAGTTCATTTAAATCTTTATTTCCCTATTTATCCAGGGAGCGTCGTGTCATCCTAGGTATCTCTGAAGTCTCCACGTGGCGCTCCACCATTTGATGCCTCAAGCCACCTCAACAGCTCATCAACCCATATTTTCACTCCATCTTGTTCGACGCGATCTTGTCCCTTAGTTTAATACACACGTGATCGGACGACTGTAGGTCATCGTTCCCAATGGCCAGAATCCTTAAACCACATGATTTCAAACCCTAAGATCTCTATTGATACTCAACCAAATCAAGTGTGATTTGTTCCTACACCTTCATCTACTCAAGACGAACATATCTATACAGTTACAACACTATGAAAAGCAGGTTTCTTTCATAAAGGCCCAAATTAAGCCAAAAATTAAGGTTGAGAGTTTATATCTTTGTCAAAGAGGTGAGGCCTAGATTGGGTGCTTGTGGAAACTTCAGTGAAGTCTAACAAACCTCTTGGATGTGCCACTTGCTCTGGTATGAGGTTCAAGTAGGTGTTCGATTGAAGTGTGGTGCGTCCTTAATTAAATAGTAGGTTGGAGGTCTTAAAGTGCTGGGGTTTGAGTAGGGAACTTCTTATTAAACTCTGGTGAAGCTTAAGCACAGTTTAGTTTAGAATTTGGTAGATTTTGGATGATGGACACAATTTTTCCTAGCTTTAAGCTCAAAAATTGAGCACAGAAGGTGGTGGAGATGGCTAGAAGATGGTTGGAATGGACTTAGGAGGCCTTGGAGGAGCTCTAGACACAACTTGGCAGAGTTTCCCCAAGGAATATGATTAGTTTTCTTCTTGGTCATGAGAGGTAGGGTTTAAATAGAGGAGCTTGAGGTGGTTGGTTGAACTTCATTTTGGGTTCTATTAGTAGCTTATGTGGAGGGATGAAGTGTCCAAAAAACCAATTGGGATGAGCCAGCTTGGATGGCTAAATTTGAGTGCATTTGGGTGAGAGGGCTCCCTTTGTTTGGGGTTTTCCGGCCACTAGGCCGGCTGACCAGGGCAGAGGAGATCGTCATGTGGTCAGGTGAGACTGTGGAAGGTCTAATGATGATTAGCCTTGAATGGTTAAGGCTTGATGAAAAATATCTTTAGGTTTAGCCAAATATGGGAGGAGATCCGTTAAATCAAGGGACCATTGGTCCATGGCTCATGTAGGGTGGGCTAGGAAGGTCTACGCTGGTCACTAGGGTCTAAAGGGTTGTTGTGGTTGCTTTGCTTTTATAAATTTGATTTTGTTTGATCAACTTTAGAGCAAGGGTTCAATTTTAGGGCATTATTTCTTGAAATTGGGTTTGAGTCAAGCTAGTCATGGCATTAAGCTCAATGGATTTGTTAAAATGATGTAGATGATGTCACAAGTAGTTTAGAAAAAAGATTTGAGTGGCTTTTAGTTTTCTTGGAAGCTCAAATTGATGGATTTTGGCTCATGGCCAATTTTGGTGCATGCGGGCTATCCATAGGTTTGGATTGGGCTGGTGATATACTAAAATAATATGTTATTTTAAACATATACTTTTTGCTTATTTTTGTGATATTACACCTTAAATAAGTGTATTTTCATGTTTTTTGTTGCAGATATATCAATTTTAGGCATTTGGAGAAAAAGTAGCAAAAAAGACAAAATTTGGAGCCAAAACAGTGAAGTTTTGAAATCTAGCACATGATGTGCCAGATTGGCACCAGATGCACCGAAGTGGTGACAAATGCTCCGGATTGGTGCTTGATATGCCAAAACCTAGAACAACGTGGTCTTCAGAAAACTGGTGCATGATGTGCCAGATTGGCACCAGATGCGGCCTTTGACAGAGAGTTGGAACATGATGCGCCAGATTTGGTGTCAAATGCGTCATATTGAATTTGAGTGAGATTGGGGTTTTGGTCCAAATTTAATTTGAGTAAGATTCAAGCTTGATAAAAGACAATTGAGGGTTCAATTTGATGTGGGGGAGTGTTGTAAAGAGTTTAGGATTTAAAATTAGATTAATTGGATAGACTTGGGGGTTTAATTTGGTGAAATCTTGGCTTAGGGTTAAATTGAAGATTTTGAATTGGGCTTAGAATTTAGATTTCAAATTGGGTCCAATTTAACTTGGATTTGATTTTAATAAATTTTAGGCATGATGAATTTGGTTTTAGAATTGAAATTAGGGAAATTTGTTGAATTGGGGTGATTGGACCCTTATAGACAAATTGGGGTTTTTTGTCAAAATAGGTCAAATTGGTCAAATTGGGCTCAATGGAGTGGTCTAAAATGGTTTTGCGGACATTTGAAATGAATTCAAGCTTTTGGGATAGTTTGGGTCACTAAAGTTATTTTGTAATTTTGGCAAAATCAGGTGTATTTTGGTACTTTTGAAAATTTTAGGGAGTTTTGGGTGATTTGGGCGGTTTTAGATGGTTTGAAATGATTTTTGAAAAAAATTGGGTATTTTTGGTAATTTTTGGGAGTTTTGTCTAAACGAGGGTTTCAAGGGAAGTTTGGTAAATTGGGGTAGGTTTTGGGGGCAAAAGGCTAAATTGGTTTGTTGACGTCACTTTTGGTTGAGGTCTAGTTTCCTCAGTAGCCTAGGGTCTAGCAATAGGATTTTCCTGTTGACTATTCCTAGATGACTAGAAAATGAACCCTCACCATTATAAATTAAAATCTTCTTTGCTCAACTTGAAGTTCCACATATTGGTTCTGACCTATAGCACTTGGTATTGGGGTCAATATGGAGAAGCTCAAGGGGCATTCCCATGGAACTACTTGGCCTTAGGGTTTACCCTGGGTGTCGGTCTGGAGCTAGTTCACTCACTTACACTTACTTTCACTCACATTAACTAACAACCCTAAACCCAATTTTGTTGACTTTGATCCCTTGAACCTTTGTGAGACTCATGTAGTTGGTTGCTTATACCCACTAGCCCTAGGCTAAGTTATAGTTAGGACCAGCACATGAAAGACCCAAAGTAGAGAATTCTATTGGTCCATAGCTCAAATAGGGTGATTAACACCTCAATTTCACCAAAATCCCCAACTTGGTCTTTTGCCCCCAAATCTACCCAATTTACCGAAACACCCCCAAACCCTAAATTTGACCAAAATTTCCAATTTCACCCAAAATAACCAAATTTGTTCAAAAATCATTTGAAACCATTTCAAACTACCCAAATTGCCAAAAACCTCCCAAAATTTCAAAATTATCAAAATACCCCCAAAGTTTTCCTAAACCCTCAAAATCTTTTCAAATGTGTCCAAAATCAATTTGGACCCTTCAATTAAACCCAATTTGACCAATTTTACCATTTTGACCAAAACCCCTAAGTTGCCCTTAAAGGCCCAATTTCTTCAAATTCGCCCAAAATTTCTCTCAATTTCATCCCAATTTTCCCCAATTTCAATTCTAGACTCCAATTCATCATGGCTATGAACATTTGAAAACAAATCCAAGCTCAATTGACCTATGTTTTGAGCTCCATTTTGATCCAAACAAAAACCCCCAATTTTGACCATATGACCCAATCTCACTCAATTGAACCCCATAGCCCACTCAATTGCCTCAATTTGGATCCAAAACTCTTCCTAACATTCCTATTAATCAAATTGAGCCCTTAATTTCCTTGTTCAAGCTGCATTTCCACTCAATTTCAAGCTAAATTTGAAATCCCCAAAATTTTCCCCATTTTAGCCTCATGCCCAAATACCACCAAATTGAATTCCCTAACCCTAAAATTGGAACCCAGTTGATGTTGAAAACTATTTATGACATTCCCCTAGACCATTTTGAGCTATTAATTTGGACCTAGCCAAACCCTAACCTAGCCTAAACCCAAGTCCAACCCAACACCCCTAAATTGACTAAAAAACCAAATTCCTTCAAATTGAACTTTTAAATTAACTCAAAAATACACTAATTCTTCTCTAAAATCAATTTGAAAATCATCTACATCAAATTGATCATAAAATTGAGCTCAATAGCATGGCTAACCCAATCCAAACCCAACTTCAAGCCAACTTGACCCACATGGAACATTTCACTAAATTTAACTTAACCAAGCTAAATTGACCAACCAAAGATCACCGCAACCACTAGATACACCCTTTGGACCAAGTGAAACCCTCTTAAACCATCCAAGGAAATCTATGGACCAATGGTTCCCTAAATTTAGGGATTTCATCCCATTTTTAGGTCTGAACCATAATATCTTCACCATCATGCCAAACCATCAAAGGTTAATATAACTAACCCTCCCACTGGCTCACCTGACCACCTGACCACCTCCTATGCATTGGCCAGCCAACATAGAACCCGGAGAACCCCAAAACTGAGAGCCCCTGTGCCTCCATCAAAACCCAATATCACCCATCCATCTAGACACTTTGGAAGGCTCTTTAACGAATGGTTGTCTCTTGAATGAAAATACATGTCTTTTGGGATTCAAAAGATGTGAATATTGGAGAGAATTTGGGAGGGAACTTTAAATCCTTATTGAAATGAGGTAGCTCATGATTAAAAAGGAGTGTGGCGAGAGAGAGAGAGAGTGGTGTGAGAGAGAATAAGAGTTGAGGCATGAGATAGAGTGAAGGACCTGAAGATTTTCTTCTAGACTTGTAAGAGGAGAGATAAAGTGAGAGATTTCTTCTTCATTACATTTCTAAGAGAGAATTGAGAGTGGTTGTAAAGATAGAATGTAGTTAAAGAGAGCTTCTAGAGATTTGCTTGGGAAGGAGCGTGAGATAAGTTGTGTCTTTTATTTTATTTTCTTGTAAACTTATTTTTATATATGAAATCTGTAATTTGTCATTTCCATCTGATGAATTCTAAGTAGTTTTCTTTATCCTTCTCCCTAATCTGAGATATGATTTTGTGAAGAATTGATTTTCTTTTATATGATTTTAACTGTCAATAGTTTATGATGATCTGAACTCCGATCTTCATTTACATTTTGATCTAGCCAATTTAAATGTTAAAATTTATTGTTAAACATATGATTCAAAAGAGTTACGATTGATACAACATGGTGAGAGTCGCATTCAATTCCTTAGGTGACAATGTAACACATGGTGTTGAGTACAAATAAATATAGAAATACAATTTCTTGGATGTAAAATTTGAGATTTTGAGGTAACAACTTAAAATCTCCAATTTGGTCCAGTTCATTGGAAACTAATGTGAGATTGTTAGCCATTGGGTGATGGAGAAATGGGAGCCCTAGAGTGCGAGTCAATATCCTTCCAACATAACCATGGAATTAAGGACCAAACTATGGATTAATCAATGTTCTTTATACACTTGATAGAGGGTAAGGAATAGGATTGCTCCAATTTGGCCCAAAATGTGGAATTAACAATCCTTCCCAATATATATATATATATATATATATAT
>JXCR01003344.1:0-15600 GCA_002079205.1 Phalaenopsis hybrid cultivar
AGGCTAGATCCTAGGTTCTAAGAATAGGAGATTAAGACCTCACTAAAAATGAGGTCAACAGATATGTGTATATAGAATGGTTAGAAAGCACATCAAATCATAAATTGAGTAAACTGGAAGGATATGAGTTAAACATTAAAAGAATAAATAGTCATAAATTAGTAAAGAAATTTACGTACGGAGCATACAGTTCTTATATATTTACATATCTCACACCTAAACATCCATATTTACATACATAGCACTTTAGTGCTTTAAACCTATGCATGAAAAGCTGTATTTCACTTTTACAAGGTGATAATAGTGCTAAATTTTATGTGATATAAAAGATTTTGCGTGTTGTGTGTGTAAAATATGAGAGTTTAGGTATGAGATATGTAAATACATAAGAATTGGTGCTATGTATTTAGATGCCCCAATTAGTATATTAGAAACAACAACATGTTAATAAAAAAGGATGCAAACAAATGGGCAGCACATCCAAGAGAAAAATGCATATTCGCATAAATAACCAAAAAAATGCATTAAAAAACAGTAACAATAACTTGAAAATGTTGTCACACCAGTCGCTTGAAAAGATGTAACATAATCCAAGGAAATAAATTCATGTCTAGAACAAAGCAGGAAAATTAAGAGAATAAAATAAAGAAAAATGAAGCAAAAAATAACAAAGCTGACCTGTAGACGAAATACAAAAGACAAATCTCCTTGCTTTATGTGTTCCTGAAAATGTAGACCCATATGACATTTGGGCAACAATCAATTGACCAAGTATTAAAGTGATGAAGGCATTAAACAAAAACTGTTCAAACAATTAAATTTGAGGATAACGAAATTCATATTTTGGGCTTTTAAAGATTTCAAACATATTCAAATTTCAAGAATATCAATTGCCTGGCTCACCTGTCCAAGGAGAATTTCATTCAGCTCACTTAAAGATGGTGATCTTTCAACAGCACCAACCTGAAGTAATATGAATAAGCTCAATCCAGATAAGATACAATCTATTCTTTTCAATATCATATTTCATGTAAGAACCAAAAAGAGAAGACAATTTTTGCTCGTTTAAAACAAATAAATAAACCTAATTACAAAGAAAGGAATAGGATAAATAAGTCTTAAACACTCAAGTTTCATTCAACTTCAAAGTTCTCCATCAACTGTTTGACTCCGTTTCAGCAAAGCTCCTTCAAAAGTCACGTTCCACAACGGAACTCCTCCGCTCCGTCCGGAAACGAAAATATTTTTGTGTTTTTACTCTACCGCATCCAGAGACGTTCCCAATTGGTCGCCAAACGTCGCTTTCTCCGGCGACAGTCTTGAATGCGATAGAACAAAGAGAGGACGCAATCTCAAACAAAGCTTTGGATAGTTTAATTAAAATTAGTCTCTCAAAATTAGCAAAATGATAGAATTGCCAACTTTAAACATTGGGAAATTTACATACAAGCACACAAAGCTTATGTATTTATTACATACCTAACAATCAAAGTTCGATATTTACAATTAACGCGCTGTTGTTATAGACATATGCATGAAACGGTGTATTTCATTTTTAAAAGGATAGTAATAGTGTTGTTTTTTATGTGATTTTATAGATTTAAGTGGCATGCATGTAAATTTGAATGTTTAGGTGTAGATACATAAGAACTGTGTGATATATATTTAAATGCCCACAAAATTTTATTTATATTTTAAAGGCCCTTAAATGGAATTCAGACAGCAGTCCACCATCCATTCCTTATTTGAAAGTGCTGAAATTCAGAATAATGCGAAATTATACTCATATGAAACAGCTCACATGAATTCTAGAATAGGAAAGACAATACAAAAGAAATAACAGGAAAAGAAAAATATAACACCTATATCTTCAATTAATCAACTCATATTAATTACTTGGAGATAAATAAAACAACATACAACATAAAATAGAAAAGGAAAAAACTTCAATCTAAAAAATTCACAACTTCTAACTTCAATAAATTATTACCTAATACAACTTCGAACACTCCCCTTAAGTTGAAACATGTTTTTGATTTGAAAACATAACACAATGAATGAGGAAGATTTTTTGTGAAGGGGAACTTGAAGTTTTCATCTTGTACTTCGAAATCAATTTCAAGAGTATTTAGTTGATTGAGGTTGTCTTTGTTTGCAGTTTTTGTAGTGTCCGTAGGTAGGCGGAAGACTTCTACAGGTAATATGGCAGAGAAGTTTGCAGGAAAGTAGACAACCAACAGAAAAAGCTGCAAGATATGGCCTGCAAAAAAAATAAAAAATAAAAAAGGTTCTGAAGGTAAGCCTTGTTGCAGGAAAAGACTCCGGAGGAGGCCTGCTGCAAGAAGAATTCTGTTAGAGAGTTTGTCGCAGGAAAAGCTCCGGAGGAGGACCTAATACATGAAAAAGTTATGGAGAGCCTGATGCAGGAAAAGGCTCCAGAAGAGGGTTTGCTGCAAGAAGAACTCTGGTGGAGGACCTACTGCAAAAAAAAAATCCGAGAAGAGCCTAATACAGGAAAAGACTCCGGAAGAGAGTCTGATGCAGGAAAAGACTCGGGAGGAGAGCTTCTGCAAGAAGAATTTCAGTGGAGGACCTGCTGGAGAAAAAGCTCTGAAGGAAGGCCTGATAGATGAAAAAGCTCTGAAGAAGGGTCTGATACAGAAAAGATTCTGGAAGGCACGTTGCATGAAAATGTCCAAACAAATCAGTAGAACGTGGATGTACTGTAGAGCAACTGATAAAGCTCATAAATTCAACATCAAGAAACATTACTCCAATGACGGATATAAGTTCTTTCAAATTGTCCCTGCACTGACCAATTTTTCAATAAATTAAGCCTAGCACTAGAGCTGTAACAAAGACTATGCCTAATCTTGCTAGATTGTAGCCCTAACTCCTACAATATATTGACCAGTACTTCCATTCGCATATTTTATATTGGTCATAACTGGATTAGGCATAATCATTTGAGAAGTAAATATCAAAACTGCCAGGTAATGGCTTGCTAAATTCTCCAACCAATGCCACATTTCGCTTGTGCAATGACGAAGATTTGTGTATCTCCGCAAAATCAATTTTAGTTTTGCTACCACAGCGGCAGAATTTGTTTCCAGAATCCAAGTTACCCAATTGGCTCCATCATCAATTTTTTGAACTCCAAAAAATTTTCACAAAATATTCAATTAGTTAATCACGCCAGGTAATGACATGCTAAATTGATGACTTAGGGTGAGACTAGCTCTGATATCAAATGATAACAAAGTTAACTGACAATAATGAAAAAAGTAAATATCATTACTGATAATACATAGAAGGTTAGAGCCAAACACCAAAATAAAAAATAACAACAAGCACAATACACGGCAAGCAACTAGGGTGAATGTAGTGTGGTGGTATTATTAGAGGCTTCGAATGGTAGTAGTAAGGTAGGGAGGTGGAGCATAGGGGGCGGGTACAATAGGGAAATAGTTGGTACTTGTTGTCTTGGACAGTAGCATAGAAGTAATTTGGTTGGTTACACTGAAAATAGTAGTTAGAGGTTTCTAAGTGGCGACAACCAAGTGGGGATAGAACAACGATGGTAGCAAATATGGAGGGATGGAACAATAATGGTAGTGAAGGTGGAGATTCAGACAGTAGCAGCGAAGGTAAAGGAGCTAGACAGTAGCGACAACGAAGATGGAGGTCGTAACAGTGGGAAAACTGCTAGAAAAACAACCACAAAAGGCTATTCTGGGAGGTTACAGCAGAGACAGGCGACGGGGAGCAACGTTGGAAGGATGGAGAAGAGTAGAGGGAAGGATAATCACCACCTCGAGAACAAGATATAATCAGAGCACCACTCAAACCTTGGATACATCTCTAGACGAGAAAATTGGAGACGCCGACGGCTGGCTCGAACAAACAACCAAGAACTGCACCTAAAATATTAAGAATATAAATATATAACCCTAGGATAACTAGAAGTGGATCTCACTCCCAAAAGGTGGCAAGTTCATGCCTAGGAGGGCTAGCCGGTCCTTCCTATGCTTGGACCAAACCGAACTGATCCAAATGTGGCAATTACCACGCCCTCGTGTGAGGGTGTGATTCCGCGTTCATCTTTTAACACACCCGTCTGTACTTTCAAATGACTCCGAGTTGAGATTAAACGGTTATATTAGGGTTTTCCAGACAGTTGAGGTTGAGCTTGGCAAGAGTTTTGTCTTGCTTATTTGTTCCTTTTATGGAAGCTAAATGCAAACCCTAACCTTAAAATTCTTCTTTTCTTGCTATGGTAGAATTGAGAATAAAACTGATTAGAGTTGTTTGCATATAAACGTTTAAATAAAAAAGAACTCTTAGCATATTATTCAATATCAGAGTTAGTCTAACCCGAGTTCTATCCTGAGGTTACTGAAATCCCTCACTATCTAAACCTATCTCCACCCAAAATCCCACCCCTTACTGAATTTTTTAAACCGGCCACCCAATTTTTTTTTTCCCACATTAAATCACACCTATATACCCCATTTCACTACACTATCGTTTCAAACCGGCTACCCAAATTTTTTTCCCACATTAAATCACACCTATATATCGCATTTCACCAACCGCTTTGTTGTTCTCGCTTGCCTAACGCCTCTTTCCACCATCGAAGCACCTTCTAGATCCTCACCAACAACCTCCACCACCGCTTTGATCCAACTCTAATTCGAGTTAGTGTTGCAATTATTGTAACTTCAATTTTCTATTTTGTGTGGTTATAAGTTCCTATTCGATTTCCGTAATAATATTTGATTTTCTTTTGTTGTTTGTTTAACTCCGGCATCATTTGTTGTGTGGTTCTAAGTTCCTCGCAACCACTCCGGAGAAGCCTCTTCTTCTTCTCTGGAAGACTACTCATTGTAGGATGTTCTTTCCTGCAAAACTCCCAAGGTTTTTTCCAACGGTGTAGGTCATCCCTCCTGTCGGTGGGCTGAATTTAATACCAAAATGACCTCATATAGCCTTCCAGAATTAGCTTCAAAAGCTTCTCATCTCTGATAAGTCAGAATGGACAACTCGGTAGTATATCTGAAAAATTTTAAATTCTTTTATCTGAGATTGTCATGTTTGGTATTGGCTCCTTTTGTACATCACATGGCAATCCGTATGAAGCTCCTCTCAAAGCCTGCAAAAAAGTAGCTCGAGGCACCACAAACTCATGCCTGCATGAACGCCTATTACCTCAGACTCACTCCCTTTTAGAACTATTGTTAATACCGCTGAGTATCTCTCATGGGCTCAGCTTGGAAATACATACATTGCTCTGTTATCAGTTGGTAGTTGGTACTCTTCTATGTCCTTACTTTCCTCAAAGTATGATGTGTCATTGTCTATTTCTTCAACTACTCCCTACTCAATGAAATATATCATACTCATGTTTGGGGAATCTGATATAGTGTGCCAAACATTTAGAACTTGATGCACTTCCTGGCAAGGACGAATTTGGGAATGCTGGTTAATTTCACTTGTTCTCCACTCCCAGCAGAGACAACTTCGATCTTTGTTTGGTTTACTCTTGCTACTTAATCTTAGGAATGAACTCTATCTGTAAGATGTGGCAGCCATCCTTGAAAGGTGTGTATTTTGCATTAAAATAAAATCAAAAGGTTACAAAAAATAGTACAAAACTATGCCTCATAGACATTTACAAAATGAGCCTTATCCTCTTGCAAAAAAAACCCAAAGTGGACCACAATTACTAGCATGGTCAAAACAAAATCTCTATCCATAGCCATCTTGGCATAAGTATTAGCTGCTTTGTTGTTGCTCCTAAAGGGATGTTGAAAAATGACTCACTTGAAACTTTAAAGAAGTCAATGTTTGGATTGTCAAGAAATTGATGTTGCCAACGTCATTTGTCTATGGTGTTGCGGAAGAAGTCCATAGCATTTGAGTGGTTGCTCTCAATGACAATACCATAGCACTAAGTTATTCAGTGTTCGACAAGTATGGAGAGTGATAAAACCATCATCATTTCCACTTGTGTGTTGTCCCAATGATAGAGGCCATGTCCTGCAGCCTTGAGAAGCTCTCCCATATCATTTCGAATAATGATGCCAATCTTCGCCCACCCGAACAAGAGCAAGGCTGCGTCGACATTCACCTTGATCCAGCCCGGAGGGGGGTACAAAAGACAGTAAGATGTGGCAGTTATCCAGTGATGTTGTCTCTCCACTTTTGAGGCTAGTGTCCGATCATCATGTCTGCAATAAACTGATAGGTACTAGCATTGCATCTCTTGTTTCACCGTAGACAATGTAGTAATTTTACTCTTATCTTCTCACTGTCGAAGAATGTTCAAGTTCTTTCACCACAAAGATGTGATTTTCTTTAACTTGCTGGCAGTTAGTTTCATTATTCTGTTGGGTGAGATGTCATTATACTCAAAGACATATTCCACAGTATGAAATCACTTGACGAACTCGTTTGGATCTAGGCGGCCATCAAAATATGACAAATATATGTTTATTCCAAGAGTTTGATATCTCTGATATTTCATGTCAAATCTTCGGAGTATTAGTTCTTCATCCCTGAAATCTACCTAGAGGAAAAGATTCACTCCATTCCTTGGATCTGGCGAGTCCTCGTTGATGTTACGGGTGATCCCTTGGGATTTTCTCCTCTCAACAGAGACAAGCCTCTGTTGCAGTTAGAGGATTTTTTTGTTGCACCTCTTCTATGATAAATTCATGAACATCTCTTTGTGGATTTCTCATAAGCTGCATTATGTCATTTAATCCCGCTCAGGTTGCCAACAATGAACTCCTCGATGGTGTGGGTGGGGTTTAGGTTTGAAGAGTGAAATGATGTACATGGGTGTGATTTAGGGTAGGAAAGAAAATTTTTTATTGGCCAGTTTGGAAATTCAACAAGGGGTGGGGTTTTCGTTGGAGAGGTTTTCGTTGGAGATGGGGTTAGGTATTGGGGAATTTTGGTAATCATAGGATAAGATTAAAATTAGGCTAGCTCTGATACTAAATATTATACTAAGAATTCATTATAACTTAAATTTGTATACCCAAACAACTCTAATGAAGCTTAATCTCAACTCTACCATAGTAAGAGAAGAAGAATTTTAAGGTTAGGGTTTGGATTTAGCTTCCAAAAGAAAGAACAACTATGCAAGATAAAACTCTCACCCAGCTCAACCTCCTCAATTGCTGGAAAGCCCTAATACAACCTTTTAATCAAATTGGTTTTGATAAAGAAACCCAAATTAAAAATAAATCTATATTTCAACAAACCCAAGAGAAGAACGAAAACATTAGAAGAATAATCCATTCGTTGTACATTAAACTTTATCGCATAATCAGCTCCCACTCAATATCAAATGCAATCCTCTTGACTCGTACACCACATTCTCGGCCTGTGCACAGCAAAACATAGGCTCAGCTCAAGTCAATCACAAGCATCCACCCCGCCTCACATGGTCTAGCTGCGAGCACATCCGTGCATCTCCCGCATGTGTTCCTCTATCGTGTTCGCACTCTTACTTATTTGTCCTCCCATCGTCTCCCCTCTCGCTTCAATTTCACTCTCAAGAAGCCTAAGTTGTTTGGCTAGCACAGGGGTTCTCCCCCCTTTAAAAATGAACCAACTGACATTGGTTCATTTGAACTAGCACTTGTCAGTTCCAATTCCTTTTTTTTTTTACAGCATGTTATAACCTGGGCACTGTACAATGGGACTTCCGAAAGTTAACCCATCTCTTCAATGGATTGCTTGATCAATCCAATTCATTAGAAACAAAGACAACAGAGTTACTCTCAGATTTTATTGGATTCAAAACGAATTCGTCATCATAATGAGCCCAAAATCATCCCAATCAGGATCTTTGTTTGTTCTCTTCTTTTCTTAATTCTTTATTTGTTGCTTGAACATTTAATATACTCTTTTCATTCTTCCTTCATACATTTCCTGGCCACTAGAAATTCCAAGCCAAGGTAACATATCTAGCAAGAAAAAACTGAAACGTCCAGCCAATTTTCCATTTATGTTCAAACAAGAAGCAAAAAAGGCATCTTCGGAGAGATGGAACGACTGCAAGTTTTGATTTTGATGATGTCCTTTGGGAAATAATACAAAGATAGAAATGAAACATTTCTAGTAAATGGAATTTTCTTCCTATTAAATTAAACTTTAAGCAAGAGTTAGGTTAGGAATGAGAATTTAAAGCAAGAAATAAATTATAGTTGGGATTTATTTTCATGGGTTAATACGACCATATTTGGGATTGACTTGGTCAAAGTCAAAATCAATCAAACCATAGAATTGTAAGCCATGAGAAGTGTTGTTACTTTATGCATCTCAAAAAAATATTCCCATATTTTTTTATTTAAGAAAATCATGAATCATTTCATGGTGAAACTTGTAATCAAAACAACAACACTTATCATACCCATCATTATAAAACCTCTCAACCTTTCCGATCTGGTTCAAAGGGATACTTGGGGACCATTTTATGTCACCTATATATTAAGGACAATGTGATTCATACCCTTTCTCAATGAAATCATTCAAGAAACTTGGATTTTATTAAAAAAGAAAGTGAAACTATCAAGTACTTTTAAAAATTAGAAAGTGAAACTATCAAGTGCTTTTAAAAATTTATCTCTAAACAAATATTAAGTTGAAAACTTAAAATAAAGTCCTTAGCAGTGACAAAAAAATTTATTTAAATTCTATTATTAGGGTGTACCTTCTTTAATAAGTTATCTTAATTGTTTTATGCCACACTAACCATAGATCAATTACTTTAAAATTAAACACACCTTGTCAAGTCCCATCAAAACATACCCCGCAAAAATACTCATCTTGACTGCTCCCTCGGAAGTTTTTTTTTTTTCTATATTTTTCAAATCCCGTCTCATGGAAGGGGCAAAAAAAAAGTAAAAGCCACCAAATGTAGTTTTATTGTTTAAACACTTAACCAACAAGTACACAAATATCACTAGCCTGAGACAAAAATATTACAAAAACTATGAACAAAATAATGCAAAAATTAATCCTTCTTTACCATTGCCACATTCAAGTGCAGAATTTTAAAACTCTTAATGAAAGCGTTTTGTGAGAATATTTAGCCTGCTCTCCATAATCTTACTGAAGCTCATTTCCTTGGCCACATAAAAAATTCTCAAGATAAACATACAACCAGCTAGATAAAAAAAAGCATTTTTTATGTCAGAAGTTAAGAGAATTCAACGAATAAGGATGATTAAAGGATTCACAAGTTCTAAACATCCTTCACAACATAAAACTAATTTCAATCTTAACATTCTGATTGTCCCCAAAAAAGGTGTAAGGACCATAAGGAAATGTACAAGACATCCAATCATTGAGTATGTATCTAAACAACTTATCTCCTCAGTGTTTTGCCTTTACAACAAATCTTTCTAATATTTCCCAACAATATTTATGAAGCATTGAAAATACCTGAATAGAAAAATGTGGTTCATGAAGAAATAAGGGCTATGAAATGCAAATGTCACATTAAAGCTCTGTATCTTACCAAGAAAGAAAAAACAGTTAGGTGCCTATAAATTTTTAATACAAAATGCAAAGTTGATGAGAACATTGAAAGATATAAAACCAGACTGGTCACAAAAAGTTTTACACAAAGTCACAGAACTAACCATCAAGTGATTTTTGCACCAGTTGCTTAGCCTCTTCATCCACAAGATGTCAAAAATATTGTCATAAACGAGAACTCCGAAGAAGTATATATGATTGTATCTCCTAAATTCGAGACCCATAACCATAAAAATAAAGTTTACAAAGCTGAAAAATTCCTCTATGGCCTAAAACAATTGCCAAGAGCTTGCTTCAATTGATTAACCACTATGTTTAAAAAACATAAGTATACTCAAGGCCGAGCTAATCACACAATTTTTCAAAGTCAAAAGGTGATACTCAAGCAAACAACGAGAGGTAATGCAAAGCTGGAAAACACATTTATCTCTCTCGTGCTCCTCGTGACATTTGTTTCTCTGTTAGTATTGTTACTCAATTTATGAATGCTCCCACTAAGGAACATCTTGATGCATTGTCAAAATCATTACCAAAGTATATACACCATAAGAAAATCATAGATGGCGGACATCCTTATCGAAACCCTAAATCAAATTCAATTCAACATCCTCATTTCCAAACTATGAATGATCAATATAAATTATCAATTTGAAGAGGAATGTAGACAAAATAAGAAATAATAGGAAAGGAAATAAATCAAAATTAATAATTTCTGACATTCCCCCTCAATTTGAAACATAGATGTCAATCATGTTCAACATGGATTTCAAATCGTTAAATAACGGTTAAGGAAGACTCTTTGAGAGAATATCAGTCGGTTGGCCAGCGAATGGGACAAACGGAACACAAATCTCTCCGGAATCGAGTTTCTCCTTAATAAAGTGGTGATCAATCTCTATTTGGTACGATCATGTTAGATTGGATTATTAGCAAGGCTAATGGTGGCTTTATTGCCACAAAATAAAGTTGCAAAGGAATGGTGACCAGCAAAAATAACAGAGATTGAGGATGCCCTTACAAACCAAAAATTCTCTCAATATAGAGTTAAAATACTGACGAGCATTGTCGATCTGAAGGACTTGAATAGTGTTTTTGAATTGGGTTAAAATGAAGAAGTGAAATTTTTAAAAAGAACCGCAGTTTTAGATTTATCTTTTAATATATACACTCAAAATATCTGAGTGTGGTCATCAATTAGAGTAAGGAAGCACCGTTTATTGGCAAAGCTCGAAGTTTGAGAGTGTACCCATAAGTCACTATGAATAAGTGAAAAAGGTGATGAAGGAATGTAAGGATGAGGTAGGTATGGTGCACATTGACGTTTAGCTAATTGACAAATTTCACATTTAAAAGAAGAAGAATTCTTATCAATAAACATCAAATGATATAATCACTTTAAATAATGAAAACTAGGATAACCCAAACGACAATGTTGAAGCATAATTGAACATGCAATAGAAAAGGAGAAACTACAACTACGGGATTGAGTGTCACCATTTCCTTGGAAAAAAATAGAGCTCAGCTAATTCCTTAGCAATTTCAATTATCCTCTCCTAACAACGATCCTAAAAGACACAAAAGTTAGGAGAAAAATTAGCAATGCAATCAAGATCACATGTTAACTTACTACCAGACAAGTTAAACAAAGGAACGTATAACACCGATCCCAACGTCAACGCAGCTGTTACTACAGTCGACCCTTTACACGTAATGAAATTAAAAAAGTTGTCAGTAATTTTAAGTGCGTCTCAACCTGAGCAAAGAGAATATGTCAAGAAAAAATGAAAAAAGTCTGGTCATGTGGTCCGTGGAGCCTGAATCAATAATCCACTGACTAGAAGAAGTAATTCCAGCTAATGGCTGATACCGGAACTAATCAAATAGGCAATAACGAAAGAAGATTTTATTAAGCAAACAATTAGAGTTACAATCACCACACAAAACAGAAACAAGAACACAATTTCTGACTAGAGCCGAATAAGAAGATACGGGGGCAGCAGTGTTGTCAATGAGACGTTTGACGGTAGCAATGGTTGGGATGGTGGGGGTTATGGTGGTCGGTGGCTAGGATCAGGGAAAAGATGATAGGAAGCTTGGTTGTTGAATGGTAGAGTGTTGGAGGCTATCCGGCGGTTAGGGAAGCAAGCTGATTGGGTAGCATAAGGAAGTTTGGCTGCGGAAGAAGCTGAGAGTACCTAGCAGCCTGCAATAATAGGCTAGAATGAGAGCTGGTGGTTGGAGCAGTCGGTTAGGCATGAAAGCAGGCGCTTAGCATGGAAGGAGTGACAGCAGGGGGCTAGAACCACATGCAAAGAGTGGGAACAGGCGTTAGATCTGCAGGGAGGGAAAGGGAGAAATTGGAGTCATCGGCAACACAGGGAGGAGGAAAATGAGAAGGGCTGTCGGAGAGGACAGGGTACAGTCGGAGCGCCACATGTCCTAGGATAAGACATAACCTAACACTAATCTCAACAAGCACGCATATAAATAGAGCTAGCTAGGCAAAACACAAGAAAGGAGCTGAAAAAAGCTAACTAAGCAGGAAACAAGAAAGGAAAGCAGGGAAAGAAGGGGGCTATAAATTTTTCCCCTGACAGGGCTGACCCAACCTCATAGTTCAAAGCCCCGCATCAGTCCGTCGAGATTGGGGGAGCTTTGAACTAATTCGTTGAAGTTTCTAGATCCTCGAAGTACAGTGTCACGTTTGTTACATTGAATATAGTCCCCTGGCAGTCTGATCTTGTATTCGTTGGTATTTATCTTCCGAAGTATACTAAAAGGTCCATCTATTCAGGGTTTGAATTTTTCAAATGCTCCCATTGGAAATCTCTCCTTCAGTCGTCTCCTTCTTGAAATGTACCTTCTTCCTAAACTTATTCACCTGTGCCTAATATTTGTGATTGTACTTAACAATTTCATTTCCAACCTCTTCGTGGAGTTTTTGAATATCGTGAACTTATTCTTCAGCATCCTACCTGATCTCTGATATTGGCAGTAGTGATACAAATTCAAGTGGCATTAGTGGGTTGTGTCTGTATATATTCTCGAACAAAGTGTCATGTAATCTGACTCACAGAACTGTTGCAGGGAAACTAGGCTTGTGCTAGAAGTAGATTCCACTACTTAATGCTCTGTCCCATGAAACACCTCAAAAGGTTTCCTATGCTACTATTTACTACCTCTGGCTGACCGTTCGCCTATCAGAGTTTGGTGTCAAACTTTCCCCATAAAGCCCTCCAAAAGTGGCTCATAAATTTAACTTCTCTGTCGTGGATGATAGTCCTGGGAATCCTATGCAATCTCATGATCTCTCCGAAATATAAATCGACAACACGAGACGCGTCTAGTGCTAATGGCAAAGTATGAAATGTGTCATCTTCGAGAATCAGTCCACCACAACCATCACGAAATACTTGTTCTTAGGCATCCTCGGAAGATCTACCACAAAGTCCATTCTAACATCTACCTATGATGCCTCTGGTACTGATAATAGAGTGTACAACTCAGCATTCTACCCTCTTGATTTTGTCATATGACAAATCCTGCACTGTCTGATGAGTCACTCCACATCTCTCGCCATTCATGGCCAAAAGAAATGCTCTTTCACAAGGGTGAGTCTTGTCTCTGCCAAAATGTCCTATCAATCCTCCATTGTGGCTTTCCTGAACAATGACCTCTCTCAATCAGCATCTAGGTATGCACAACTTACACTAGTAGAATAAGTAATCCTCCTGCCCTAACCAGTTCATCTGGCTAATCAGAGCTTCACAACAGTGCCATAGATATGTTACCTTGACGGACATGAGTGGCCAACCTGAAGGAGAAATGACTAGACCTAAGCATTTTAATCAACTATTCCATCAGATTCTTAATAGTTTGGTGAGTCAGAAATGGTCCGAGTAGGGGCCGGTTGAACTGTTGTGGATTTCGAAGTCGTAGCAGGACCTTTAGCAGTGGAAGAATTGGTCGAAGTCTTATTTTTTGGTTTCTCATGGAGCTTCCAAAATTTGTCACTGGTTAGGTGGGGTTTGTGAAAAAAATCACATGTGGAGTGATTGGCTCGCGAGGACTTGGCAGAGTATGGAATATTGTTGGAAACCAAGGCTGACGGCCAGGCTGAAGTAGTTGAGTTGTCAAGCATCACCATTCTCCAGTTTTCCTCACAGCGAATCTTGGTGAATGTTGCTCGGGTTGAAGGAAGAGGTTCATGGCCAAGGATAAGACCGCAAACATCATCAAGATCCTTATTCAGGCCATCCAGAAATAGGAGCACGCAATCCTTTTCCAAAATTTTATGGAATAGAGAAAGGTCTGCTAAAGAGTCCCAAGTGTAATCATATTATAGGTCACATTCCATCCTAAAGCAACAAAAACGTTGTAGTACTAGGTCACCATCTTCGATCCATGTTTAGCCTTGTGAATGTTAGTAGAAACTTTATAGAGTTGTCTAGAATTACATAAGTTCGAGTAGGTATCACAAACAGCAGTACAAATGACACTTGCAGATAGAAAAAACAAGAACGACCAATAAAGGTCTCCATGGAATTAATCAGCCATTACATAACCATGGAGTTATATGATTCCCACGCAGCATATGGTAGGACAGTCTTCTGAGGTTCACGAATCATACCCGTGAGGTAGCCAAATTTACCCTGACCACTGATGAACAACAAAAAAGCTTGAGACAATTGGATAAAATTGGAGTTGTTGAGTTTATGGGTGGTAATCAAGAGATTCATTTAGTGTTTAGGCCCTCCGGCCTACAGAGGGGATAATGTAGATGTTGATCCTCTGGTGGACTCAAAAACAGCGTCGGACAGAAGCTCGATAGTGAAGGAATCAGACATGGTTCTGATGGAGTCAAAGGAGAGGTTTGGATGCAGAGACATGGAAGGAGTCGATCCCTCACTCGACTGTCAACAAGCAAGGCCTGCAGGAAAGGATTTCCAGACGGCAGGAAGGATATCCGATCAAGCAAGATGTAGATCCGGCAACAAGAAGGGAGTCTAGCAGTTCTGGAAGGAGGTCCGACAACTAGAGGTAGGGACCTGGATAGGGAAGGCCTGCAAGGAAGAGATCCGGTTGTAGGGTGGTTGACAATTTTGGATGGAGGTCTGCAGTTATAGACCCATAGGGGAAGTTCTGGCGGCAAGTAGGGTTGTAATCAAGCCGAGTCAAATCGAGTATATCATAGTTCAGACTGGGTATGGTATGATTATAAGTTGTTCATGTTCGGCTTGAGCCTTTATCGAGCTTTTATATATTATTCAAGCTTGACTTGTTTAAAATTTTCAATGTTTAAACTTGATTTGTTCATGACAAGTGAACAAGTATTTAAACGAGCTAATAAACGAGTTAAAATTCAAATATTTATCTAAAATGATTTTATAAATATGATAGCACTTATTAATTTATCGATTATAAATTCTATTAAAATGAAAGGTATGTCATGAACAATGATCATATGTGATGTAATCTCTCATATTTTAGCATAATCATATTTTCAAGTTTGCACTCAACTCCCACATTCAAATGTAAGTGTTAGTTTTCCTATAGTGATATGCAATTGTACTTTTCTAGCTTTTTTGGACAATTTTATAGATGTCTTTCATATTGAGTCATTGTATCATCCTTATTCTTAATCATACATAACTTACAATGATTGTGCTGCGCCTTCATAACTTGCAATATGCCCAAATCTTTTTAGGTCTAACGCTGTCTTTCTTAACATAAGTCAAATCTAAAACATCTAGTCTTCTAATTGAATCATCAGATGATCGACGTTTAATGTGACCAACCATCTAAGAAGACTCTCTCTAATTTTGTCTATCACTGGAGCTACACCAACCCTATCACGGATATGTTCATTTTGCATTTTGTCTCAAAGTGTAAAGCCACTCATCCACCTAATCATTCTCATCTCAGCAACACTTAGTTTTATGCTTCTCTTCTAAAAACCAACATTCAGCGCCATAGAGCATTACAAGTCTCACCACCATCTTATAAAATTTTCCTTTCAGTCTAAGCGGTACTTTTCTATCACAC
>JXCR01003350.1:0-13560 GCA_002079205.1 Phalaenopsis hybrid cultivar
AGTGAGCTTGTATTTAGCTTCAATTGGTATTATGGATGTTTAATTTTGATTTGGAATTGAAACTGGACAAGATTGGGGAATTGGGCCAAGATTGAGGATAAATTGAGGAAATTTGGGCCTTTAAGGGTAATTTGGGGTTTTTGGTCAAATTGGGTAAAATTGGTCAAATTAGGTTAATGTGATAGTTAAAATTGAAATTAGGAATATTTGGGATGATTTTGGATTTTTTGGGAATTTTTGGAATTTTTGGGTTATGGGGAGGCATTTTGGTAATTTTGGTGGTATTTTGGAAATTTGGTGATTTTAGTGAATTTTGGTCAATTTACACGACTTGAGATGACTTTTGGACAAATTTTAGTATTTTGGGATTTTTGGCAAAAATTAGGGTTGTAAGGGTATTTTGGTAATTTGGTGATTTTGGGCTAGAATGGGTAAGTAAGCCATGAAGCCATGCCAAACCAAAAGGATTCATATGAGGAATCATTTTGGATGTTCAATATGCTGGTCCTAACCCTCTTAGCCAAGGACTAAGGGTTTGGGTCCATACACATGAGCTTCCCAAAAGGAGTCAGGAGTCCAATTCAAATGGGTCTTAGGGTTTGGGGTATATAAGAAAGTGTGTGCGAGCTAGTCTAACTAAGACCAGACCACCCAGGGTTAGTCCTAAGGTTTGCCCCTCCTATGGGAAACNTAATTGAAAGACCAATTTGGTCGATTTAGACATGTGGTCAAAATTGAGGCTTTTTGATTTAGGTCAAATCGAGTGAGCTTGTATTTAGCTTCAATTGGTATTATGGATGTTTAATTTTGATTTGGAATTGAAATTGGATAAGATTGGGGTCAATTGGGCCAAAATTGAGGATAAATCGAGGAAATTTGGGCCTTTAAGGGTAATTTGGGGTTTTTTTTGTCAAATTGGGTAAAATTGGTCAAATTAGGTCAATGTGATAATTAAAATTGAAATTAGGAATATTTGGGATGATTTTGGAATTTTTGGGAATTTTTGGGTTATGGGGGACGTTTTGATAATTTTGGTGGTATTTTGGAAATTTGGTGATTTTGGTGAATTTTGGTCAATTTACTCGACTTGAGATGACTTTTGGACAAATTTGAGTATTTTGGGATTTTTGGCAAAAATTAGGGTTGTAAGGGTATTTTGGTAATTTGGTGATTTTGGGCTAGAATGGGTAAGTAAGCCATGAAGCCATGCCAAACCAAAAGGATTCATATGAGGAATCATTTTGGATGTTCAATATGTTGGTCCTAACCCTCTTAGCCAAAGACTAGGGGTTTGGGTCCATACACATGAGCTTCCCAAAATGAGTCAGAAGACCAAATCAAATGGGTCTTAGGGTTTGAGGTATAAAAGAAAGTGTGTGCGAGCTAGTCTAACTAAGACCAAACCACCCAGGGTTAGTCCTAAGGTTTGCCCATCCTATGAGAAACTCCTCTTGAGCTCCTCTATACTGACCCCACCTACTAAGTGCTAGAGGTCAGGAACAACATGTGGAACTTTGAGTTGAGCAAAGAAGAGTTTAGAATTTCTAATGGTGAGGGTTCCTTTTCTAGTCCTCTAGTAATAGTCAACGGAAAAGTCCTATGGCTAGACCTTAGGCTACTAAAGAGGAAAAAACTAGAGCTCAACCAAAAATGACGTCAACAAATGTCACTGAAAATATTTTCATCATCATGTAACTAAGCTCTCATGATTGTGATTAACGTATGAGTCGGAATGATGACTTTATATAAGTTGATGGAATGAATGTCTCCTACTTTCAATCATTTTAAACTTAAATGATGTGCAGCTTTGGGTCCATCCCATTTAAAAATGGCCGATACAACTCAAGTGAGATGCATGATCACTGTAAGGATTAGTCTGTCAGAAGCATCTTGACATGCACCTCTCCTTGCCTTTGAGTACTGTCTTATGAGGAAACAAAATTATTTTTAATTTTTTAGCCTGAATGAACATTTTGATCTAGTTTCAAAGATGAAGACATTTCTCAGTTCTACCCATAATCATGATGAAAAGCACAATACTTATTAGGATTGAGTTAGAAACTCTTGGTCTTCATTGGCAGATGTCTCTGAAAGAATTGATAGTTTTGGACTGCCTATACGATCTCACCTATCGACACTTACAAATGAGTGATTTCTAGTGTGGAGGGTTGAGGTATTTCCTGTCTTTTCTCTGGCCTCCTTGTGATAAGCCTTTAATAGAAATGCTTCTATTGCTACTATTATTGAGGATATCATTCTAGGGTGATTCGATGATCCTATAGTAAGAATCAGTGCTGACTCCCTCCATGTTCACAAAAATCTCTTTTCGAAAATTTTTTCTCTGGTTCTCTAGTGTTAGATGGATTTGATAAAGAATTGTATTTTCAGACAATATTTGGTCATTGGCCAGCTCTATGAGTTTAACCAAAGTTTTTGGCTTTCTAAGATAAGAGGTATCAGAATGAGCCTGCTCGTAGACCTCTTGTATAAGTGCTGCATGGGCGACAAAAAACTCAATATCTTTAACATCAAACATTTTCCATTAGAATTTGGTGAAGTTCTCAAACTTTAACATTGCCTGTCAGATATTCAGTAGAGCTTGAAATCTTTATTTTGGTTTATGCGCGCTAGCAAAATAGGTTGTGATCATTCTTTTGAACTTACTAAAAGAGGTGATGACTCCTATTGATACGTTATTGAACTAAAATAAAGACAATTCCTTGAGCATTTTAATAAATAAATGATACTTAAGGGTGTTGTTTATTCATAATAGATAGACTGGTGATTCAAAAGAGGCTTCATGATCAGAAGGATCATCCCTCCCTTTGAAAGAATCCAAGGAAGGTGTCACAGACCAACCTGATGCAACCTGTTGAAGCAGGTCGCCTCATTTCAAGGTTATAATAGTTAAATTATTACCCAAGATATATTTAGAAGAAATCTTTATCACTTAATTTTCTTTAATTTTTATATAAATTGAGCCACTGATATCATCAAAATATTATAAGATAAAAATACCCTAAATTCATTCAGCTCATATCACAACTATACAACAAAAGAAAATATAGCCATTAATCATAATATAATATCTCTATCATCAAAATGCACATATCATCATGACTGTAAAAATTAAATATAAAGTACATACATAATATCAAACCCTCACTAGTAATCAAAATGTCTCTACTTTACCCGAGTTTTTTCCTTTTGGTAAATAACATATGTATGTAAAATAAGGGTGGCAACCATAGCTCAGTACGATACTTAAAATGTATTGTAGTTTTCAATATATAAAAATCTAAATATTTATTTAAAGTAAATAAATTGAATATGAAAATCATCATGTATATTATTAATCATAGTGTTATCACGAGAAAATATTACCATAGTAAATATATTTAGTCTAGCAATATATGCAACATGATATCTAAAATACAGTAAAAGAAAATGAAAGAATTGCATTCTTTATTTGACTTATTTTTATGATTTTCCCTTTGCCACTTATACATCCACTTATACCTCAACCCATTCATATTCCTTTCATAACCATTTTACTTCACTTTTACTTATGCCTCTACTTATTCACATTTATTTAAATATATCAAATGCAAAGATGAATAATTACATAAATGCATAAGTCCTTATAACTTTACTTGATTGCATATAACTTACAACCCCTCAGTCACAATCATCTGTGTTTTCTCCATTTTTATCATTTTTACACATATTTTTTATACATAAGCATGTAAATACTAATAATTTTAACATATACAAATATGACAGCATGCTGCAAAAATTAATACAACCAGTAGAAACAATTAATAACATAATTTACACAAAAAATAAATATGCACATATCAACAATGGTGATAAACAAATTATTTATATACATTATGCACGGTAATACTTCAGGCTTTTCTTACTCTACAATAAATTTTATCGGGCTGAATGTATATACTAAAATACATAAAATATTATACAACATAAAATGTCAAATGAAAAATAAATTTCTATATCAATTTATTTAGTGCAGTCTAATCAACTACATATAAAAAGTTAAGTGATCAAAAGATTGTGAATTTCATAAAAACTACATTAACCTGAGTTTTTATGAAATTTTACAAAATAAAATGCCCAAATTTTATGAAAAAGTAATTAAATTAAGATATAAAGTAGGGTGTAGTATCCTACCTAGAGACATATAATTCTTCCAACTAGCCCAACACATGAAAACCACTCTAAGCCTTCCAAAATCCACTTTCTATCTCAAAAAACATTTATTTTTCTTCTCTCTCTTCTTACACTTTCTCTTGGAAATGGGAAATGAAAAAAACATGGAATGGAAAAAATGGAGAATTATATTTATATAAATATATGATTATTTTTTAAATTAAGGATATAAATATAATTTTTTAAATTGGTGCATTTTATATATACCTTTTTATAAATCTATTTACATATTGAAATATAGAATTCCAAAAATTATTAAAAAAATAGTCACTAAATAAAAAATCGTGTGGAACCATGGAATAAAACGGTCAACAAATTATCAAAATCAACAAATTATTTGAATATAATAAAGTCAATATCTTGTAACTTGAAATTTTATCTAAGTCAAAATTATTAAAATCAACAAATTATTTGAGAATAATATTAACTTTAAAAATATCAAGAAAATTAATAAACATATATGACTTACCAGATCACAATATCAGGTCACAGCGGATGCACTAGTATATTGCAATAACAATCGTTATAGAAGGAATTTTGAATTTTCTTGGGGGTTCCGCTTCAACAATTTCTCTAGAAGGTACATTATCTAATAATCTTCTTCCTTATACGCTCCTCCTCTCTTCATCATCCAAGAAATTTGAAGTCTCCTCTCCAGGGACATGAGATATCATTATCATATTTTTCTTTTTCTAGTGTTGTAGCTCAGACTCTTCTTGCTCTAGTTCACGATAATTCTTCTATTTGTGGGCTTTGTTTTTGTGGTCCTCGCCTTTACATCACTGATCTTGACGATTTGACATGACTTTTTGAATGGCTTCTAGAGTGGGTTCTAGACACTTCTTACCTTACTTCTTCTATTATTTTTGTGCATATGTTCTCTGAGCTCTTTCATTGTTGCGTCTTAATGAAATCTAAAAGATTCTTTGTTGGATTTGTGTAAGAGATTCACACTTATCTCACATTTTAGGATGTTGAATCCGTTTAGAACGTATGATATCATATAATCTGTGAACCCGTATAATTTGTGAACCCATATAATTGGAGAGAAACTTTGTGAAAGATGTGGAAGGAAGTTAAGGAATTTATAGAGAGAAAGAGAGTTAGAAAGGGCTAGAGTCAGATCCCCATTCCTCTCCCCTTTTACTTCCTATTTATACGCCATAAAGTATATGCACTCTCGCAGAGGTCAAAGGAATAAAGTGAAATAAAAAACAATGCTATAAGTTGTACAATATGGAGCTTGAGTAAGCTTGTTGTGGATCAGATCCTTGGTGTGGGCATTAGGCGACCAATAAATGGTTATATACATGATAATGAACTGGAGTTCTCTTCATTTTTGCCTCAAAGAACTGTTCACGACACTCAATGATGCAACTAAGTAGCTATAGACAATATTGGTAGAAGGAATAAACTAATACAAGCAAGCTTAGAACATGAATTAGGAAAATGTAAGTGAGTTTGGTCGAAGGAACTCGCTTAAAGGCTTAAGCTTAATGTGCCCGATTAGAGGAACTCACGTAAGTGCTGATAAACTTTGAAGGTACTGGTAGGATCATTCTGGGCGGCAAGAAGGTGTGTTGTTTGTCATCTCCAAAGATAAACTAACAAGTACAATTAGCCCGGTCGATCATTAAGTACATTGTTTAGGCCCATGAAACCCATTAATATCTAAATTTTCATGCTGCTTGAAGAAACTCAATTTTGAATAAACAAACACATTTATATTTGAGGAATAATTACATGAATAAATGTTGAATGTAAAGATAAATGATGCCAAATAATCATTTAGATGCATTAATCTAAAGAATTTCAGACGTGATTTATGTCCCCTCCCATTCATTAGTTGAAGAAAAGTTCCTCACATATATCTCAAGAAAATCTTGAAGGAATTTTGCTTATTAAAATTGTATAATGAAGATTACAATTTTAATAGAAGGTCAAAGCTCATTTATGAAAAACACTTAAAAATTCAATTTTGATAAATAAACAAAACTCAATTACTTTCCACAGTAAATTTTTTTCTTACATATTCAACGCTGAAGCACTGGAACCAGCAACACAATAGCAGGAAGTAAAATGACATCTGCACTAAAAATTTTATGGACTCATCCCCAAGCTCATCTACTTAACCTGCCGAAGCACCACACATCAAGATTATTGCGTACAGGCATGTAAATTTTGACTGCGTTGTCTGGTTTGGACCGATGGTGAAAAAATTAAAGTACGTCTCATTCTAACAATAAGAAGAATAAAAAAGATGTATTTTAGTGATTTTGATTGGACACCGCACATAAATTTACGTGTCATATCTGTACTCAATAATCGCCCAAGGACCAAAGCCTACCGTCCCGAGTTTGCCTGCATCGAGACCGCCACCGCGCCGCCGTTTATATCCTCTCCTGATTCTTCCCCATACTTCCCACTCTGTAACACCAACACCGACGACCTCGACCCGAAATCCGGCGAGGCCAGCAAATCCCCAATCGGCCCAAGCTCCTCACANTAAGAAGAATAAAAAAGATGTATTTTAGTGGCCTTCATCGATCACCTCACATAAATTTACGTTCCGCAATAATCGCCCAAGGACCAAAGCCTACCGTCCCGGGTTTGCCGTCATCGACACCGCCACCGCGCCGCCGTTTATATCCTCTCCTGATTCTTCCCCATACTTCCCACTCTGTACCACCAACACCGACGACCTCGACCCGAAATCCGGCGAGGCCAGCAAATCCCCAATCGGCCCAAGCTCCTCACACTCACTCCAGTCCTTCAAACCCGCCGTAAACGGCGACGACATACCTTTTCCAATCCCAACAATATACAAATCATAACGCCCCTCCATTTCCCTCAACATTGCCACCGTTTCCTCCGCATTCCCCACCATCCTCTCCACATACTCCGCCTCTCCACCACCACCCGCCTGAAACTGCGCCAAGCATTCATCATCATTCTCTCCAGCCACATCCACCGCCCTCTCCTGCGGCGGCGAGCCAATGCAGGGGAGGAAGCGCACGACTGTGAGCGCCACGCCCGGATGGGTAGCGAGGCGGTCGGCGTAGGCGAGGGCCTCGCGGTCATCGGGGCCGCCAATGAAAACAAGTGCAACGTTGTAGCGCTGCGCACGGGCGCCTGTGCCGGCGAGGCTTCGGTCAATGAGGATGCCGACAGAGCAGGAGGCGCCGGCGAGGACGTTCTGGTTTAGGGAACGGATGGCTGGGTGGGTTACCTCCATGGTACCATCGATGGTCTGGTGCTTGTGGAAAGGGAGCAGAATAAGGGCGCAATGCTTGTCTTCAGAGAGGGCGATGATATCTTCGTGCATGGAGGAGTATTGGGAGAATGCTGTCAGGGACTGAACAGAGACTCCGCCGGCATGTTGCTCGTATGATTCGAAAGCGTGGGAGATGTGCTCGGATTCGGTTTGGTGGCGGATGAAGCCGCCTCCGGCGTTGGAGGCCGCGCGATGGGAGTCGAGGGTGGTGGAGGAGGAGGAGGCGGAGGAGTTGGTGTTGACGACAAAAAGAGTGGATGCGCGGCCGGTGAGCTCGACGAGATAGAGAGCGTAGAGGAAGAAAGGAGAGCGCTTGGTGGGGTGGGAGATGTCGAGGAGGGAGATGAGGGAGGGGACCTCGCGGGAGGAGTGGGCGCAGACAAGCATGCGGAGTTCGGACTCTGGGTTCNGATGTCGAGAAGGGAAATGAGGGAGGGGACCTCGCGGGAGGAGTGGGCGCAGACAAGCATGCGGAGTTCAGACTCTGGGTTCCACCAGCGGATGGTGCGGCGCTTGTACGCGACGAAGCGACGGGAGGGCTTCGCGGCTACCTTCACCAGCGGACTGATCATGGTGGTGGTTATGACGGAGATTATTACTAGGATTGTGAATGTCTGATCGCGCAGCACCNAATGTCGAGAAGGGAGATGAGGGAGGGGACCTCGCGGGAGGAGTGGGCGCAGACAAGCATGCGGAGTTCGGACTCTGGGTTCCACCAGCGGATGGTGCGGCGCTTGTACGCGACGAAGCGACGGGAGGGCTTCGCGGCTACCTTCACCAGCGGACTGATCATGGTGGTGGTTATGACGGAGATTATTACTAGGATTGTGAATGTCTGATCGCGCAGCACCTGCGATTGTCGTTCAGGTAAAATGGGTTAGAATAGCTCTGACTGGGGAAGTTTCAAGGAAATTATACATTTTTTATAGCAATTAAATATATGAAGATGGATAATTTGGATTCATATGTTTAGTTAANTCGCAGCACCTGCGATTGTCGTTCAGGTAAAATGGGTTAGAATAGCTCTGACTTGGGAAGTTTTAAGGAAATTATACATTTTTTATAGCAATTAAATATATGAAGATGGATAATTTGGATTCAAATGTTTAGTTAAGAATTGAAAATTTCTGTTATACAGTACATAAGTTGTTTATTTATCAAAAGCGGCAGAAATATCATAAAATGTTAGTAAGTTGATTAATATTTTTAATTGATTATAATTCTTTGTAGCCTCGTAGTCAATTAAATTTTTTAAAAATACCACTCATCAATATATATATATNTGGTGTAAACGAGCCGAACATGAGTGAACTCGTGTTCAGCTCGTTTATATTTTGAGCTCAAACAATGTGTTCGTGTTGTTCGTTTTGACAACTATAATCACATGGTCATAAGATGTTAAGAGTTGGGGCAAGTATTAAAACATCATTTGAATCTAATTTAATAACTTTTATTTTATTTTCTTAATTAATATTTTTAATTGATTATAATTCTTTGTAACCTTGTAGTCAATTAAATTTTTTAAAAATATCACTCATCAATATATATATATATATATAATTGATGAGTAGTATTTTGAGCCAAAACGAGCGGAACACGAATGAATAAATTTTTGTTTGTGTTCGACTCGTTAACATAGCCAACGAGCCAAATACAAACTTCTTAACGAGTCGAACACGTGTTGTTCGTGAACAACGAGCCGTTTTGACAACCCTAATCAAAATAGTGCCACATAAAATTTTATTATTATACAATGAAAGGCATTTATACAACTATATGATAACCAAAAAGTGATGATTATAGATTTTAAAACTCTTACATTTGTTTTAAGATAAGAATAATTTTTAAACAATTATATTTTATAACATATCAAAATCAATTCAAAATTTTGATGTGTATATTTTTAAAAAATTTACAAACATATCACATAATTATTATGTATTTCTATATCTAATATTTAAAGTTTGATAACACTTATAATATTTTGATGTTATATAATTACACATGAAAAAATATATATATTTATGATGATATTTTTAGTGTGATGATAAAACTTTATATGTATAATATAATATATTATAGCGCACCCGTTTGTCCCAACCAATGTTGAGCATGATGAGCTCAATAACCCCTTTGGTGTTCANATAAATTTTTGTTTGTGTTCGGCTCGTTAACATAGTGAACGAGCCAAATACAAACTTCTTAACGAGCCGAACACGTGTTGTTCGTGAACAACGAGCCGTTTTGACAACCCTAATCAGAATAGTGCCACATAAAATTTTATTATTATACAATGAAAGGCTTTTATACAACTATATGATAACCAAAAAGTGATGATTATAGATTTTAAAACTCTTAAATTTCTTTTAAGATAAGAATAATTTTTAAACAAATATATTTTATAACATATCAAAATCAATTCAAAATTTTGATATGTATATTTTTAAAAATTTTACAAACATATCACATAATTATTATGTATTTCTATATCTAACATTTAAAGTTTCATAACATTTATAATATTTTGATGTTATATAATTATACATGAAAAAATATATATATATATTTATGATGATATTTTTAATGTGATGATAAAACTTTATATGTATTATATGATATATTATAGCGCACCCGCTTGTCCCAACCAATGTTGAGCATGATGAGCTCAATAACCCCTTTGGTGTTCAGAAGTAATCCCAGTGATATCCCGTCGCGGAAAGGCCTCTCCATGTAAAACGATGCGAGCATGGAGCCGGCGACCTTCGTCATCATCGCCGCCAACACCACTATCAGCAGCAACCAAGCCGCGCCGGCATCCACAATGCTAAACAAATTAGTCCTGAATCCACTAATGGCAAAGAAAAGTGGCAGCAGCAACCCTTCAATAAAAGCTCCAATTTTGTCAATAAGGAGCTCACCAAGCGGCCCATTTGGCACGGCCAACCCATACACAAACGCCCCAAAGATAGCATGCGTCCCAATAGTATCCGCCGCAAACGCCGCCACCATCACCCCCACCAATATCACGCACAGGTGAAGCTCCGCTACCTCCTCCCCTTCCGGCGTCCTCTTTTGCACCCACCTAGCAGCCCGTCTCATAGCCATGTATACTGCAACGCTAAACAAACCGCCGGAGACCACCGCCCATATCGCCGACAGCGCCTTTCCTTTGCTCTGAGCCAGCGCGGTGGAAAATATCATGAGCACCCACGCCACCCCGTTCATGATCATCGCCGATGAGAGCACGAGCCGGCCAATATCGGAAGCCATCAGTTTTAGATCGGCGAGAATTCTGGCGAGAACGGAGAAGGAGGTGACGCAAAGGATGCTACAGAAGAACGTGGCGAACGCGCCGCGGTTGGTGCCGTCCTGGATTCGACCATGGAGCATGAGGCCGGCTAGTATGCCGATTAGGACAGGGCCGATGAGGGCGGCGCAGGTGACAAAAATAGACCGGCGAACGACGCGGCGGACGACGTCGGGGTCGATCTCGACGCCGACAATGAACATGAAGAAGACGAGGCCGATGGAGGACATGGAATCGATGACTAGCAGGCTGCGGAAAGGGAAGATGGTGAGGGCGAAGGCAGGAAGTCTTCCCATCAACGTGGGGCCGAGAATGAAGCCTCCCTGAAACAGAGCAAGTTGGAATTTTTCAAAAAAATTATCAAAAAAAGAAAAAAGAAAAAAAAGTTAGTAGGAATTAATTACCAGGATCTCGGAGATGTATCGGGGCTGGCGAAGCGGTCTGAGAATCATGGCGGTGATGCGACTGGTTAGCAGAATTACAAGGAGCTGGAAGAGGAAGATGGGGAAGGTAAAGTCCAGGGGATTCTCATCCTGAAGCATTCCGTTCAGGGACATCATGGTGGCGGCGTAGCAGACAAGAGGGGTTTCCGAGGAATTCCCGGACGCCGCATCGGCGAGGTATTGGACGGGGGTGTACCCCATTAATGAGCTTTCCTTGAGGAAAAAAAATGGAAACTTTGGTGCAGGAAAAGGGTGAATGCGGGGAGAACAGGGATGAATCAATCAGTTTCTTCTAGTAATCTGAAAGGCAATCTGAATTTAGGTCCGTTGTTTTTGTACAGGGGAAACGGAGGATGGAAAGAGAGAGATGGTGATTGGTGGAAGAGAAGGCGAGGCGGACTGGTCAAATAATTTGCAGCGGAGTTTCACCAGGTGGAATTCATTGCTATTTTTTTCACTGGTCGTTAGGGTTTTGAGGAGAAAGAATCGGAGGATGAGAAAATTAATGTTTTTCTTAAAAAAATATTATTGTTATTTATTTTTTTAAAAAAGAAATGCATATTAAATAAATATATAACACCAAAATATTATAAAAAATTAATTTTTTTAATTTATTGTTAAATTAGTAAACAATAAATCATAATCATTAACAACATTTTTTCCTATAAAAAATTCAGTTAATGACCATTGCAATCATTAACAACATTTTTATTTTTTTTTTGGAAATGAATCATTAAAAACTTAGGGCAGCATATTATTTGATAGTTGACGCAAGTTAAAATATNGGAAATGAATCATTAAAAACTTAGGGCAGCATATTATTTGATAGTTGACGCAAGTTAAAATATGTTTTTTTGAAATTTGTCTATGAAATTCATTAGAAAAATATTTTTTAGCTCCCATTAATAAGATAATTTCTTATAAATAAGAATATTATCTGACTATAATATATAACAATCTTCCTTAAAACCAACAAGTTTTAATTAAAATTAATTGATTAATTTCCTTTAGGGTGAGTGCTTGAATCAAAAATCTTAGGCTATTCATTTTATTTTCAACCAATGTCCAACACAGTTGAGCACTTAAAACTAACATGTCTTTGGTAAACTACGTTAGTTCGTTGATTTTGGTAAGCCTGTATTATCTTGCATTTAGTCCAGTATTGTGGTNCAAAATCTTAGGTCATTCATTTTATTTTCAACCAATGTCCAACACAGTTGAGCACTTAAAACTAACATGCCTTTGGTAAACTACGTTAGTTCGTTGATTTTGGTAAGCCTGTATTATCTTGCATTTAGTCCAGTATTGTGGTTAAGTATTGTTCTTATATGGCAGGATTTATTTCTTTTGCTAGGTGTGTTAATATGTATGGTTCCGTTAATTACACCTTCTTTGTTTCATTATTATGGCTATGTGGAGGACTAGATTTGGCATAAGAAGTTAACCAATGAGAAGCGACTGATTGGGGAACTAAGTAGTCATAAATAACAATGCCAATATCACGTTTAACTTTATTTTGATTTAGTAATATTTTTAACTGTGAATTTCAATCATGTTTAAGTGGGTTGTAATTTTCTTAGTCTGCTAAAGTTTTAAGTAGCTAATTTTATGTGAAGTCCTGTTCTTATAAATTTCACTTTTCTTTACTTTGATAAACTCTTTCTTNAAAGTTAACCAATGAGAAGCGACTGATTGGGGAACTAAGTAATCATAAATAACAATGCCAATATCACGTTTAACTTTATTTTGATTTAGTAATATTTTTAATTGTGAATTTCAATCATGTTTAAGTGGGTTGTAATTTTCTTAGTCTGATAAAGTTGTAAGTAGCTAATTTTATGTGAAGTCCTGTTCTTATAAATTTCACTTTTCTTTACTTTGATAAACTCTTTCTTTTTCTTTCTAAGTCTTTTGTTATTTACTTGCTAGTTGATTTTGCTAAAATTGATGTAAGTATAACTTTATTCAATGTGAAAATTTTCAATTCCTCTCAAATTTTGTGTGGTTTTAAATTTTTTATTTGTTTCTTTGATATATTTGATGCACAAACTTGAAATAAAGAAATGCATTTTCTCTCTCATATCTCTCCTCTAGACTCTCTCTAGATACAATTTAATTTCAAAGACAACTTCAAGGAGGAAAAGCAATTCATTGCATTCGAGATAATCATCATAGATTATGTTGTTATGTTTGGGTTCCAATATATGTATTTTCTAGTTTGCAACTAAGGAAGGTGAAGTTTTGATTATTTATGATCTTTTTTATTTTAATCCTAATTCTTTGTGTTACACACACACACACACACA
>JXCR01003350.1:13730-53659 GCA_002079205.1 Phalaenopsis hybrid cultivar
TACAAGAATTTGACACCACTACTAGAAGATTTAAATCCCCGGCAACGACGCCAAAAACTTGATGCGACTTTTAATATGCAAGAATTTATGAACCCATATTTATATATTTATAATGATTTTGTAAAGTCACAATTTCAAACGCAAATATAAGTATCGCTCAAGTAATACAGGGCTTTAGTGGAGTCCAGTTTATCGATCCCACAGGGAAGCTAGGTAAGAGGTCCTTAGTCAAATTCTAATCTACTACTATTAGTCCTTAGTTTGGAAGTGCGATTTAAGAGGTTTTACTAACAGATACTTCTAAATGTAAGTCTTAAGTTTAACACAGCTAATAACTACTCCTAAATGCAAATATTAATTCTAAAGATAACCTTTTTTGGATGAATTGGTTTGAAGAATTTTGAGATATTAAAAACTACTATTCTTATGTAATGAATTGGATAATGTAAAGGAATGAGATGCATTAAATATTGTATGTGCCAAATAGGAGCAATCCTATTCTTTACCCTTTGGTCCAGGCATAAAGAACATTGACTAATCCTATGCTTGTTTACTGAATCCGTGGCTAGGCTGGGAGGATACCGGCTCTCACTTCGGAGCTCCCACGTTCCCCTCGCCTGAGGGCTAACATCTCCGCTTCAGTTTCCAAACCCTAGGACCAAATTGGGGATTTTAGTCTGTCACCTTAAAATCTCCAATTCTACGCCCATCAAAGTATATTTCCCTATTTATTTGCACTCAACTCCCATGAATGTCACCATCCATAGAATTTGAATGTGGTTCCACTTTGTTGAGAATTACACCGCCCTTTCGGATCAATGAAATTACAATAAATTTTAACACTACAACGGACCCTTGTTATAATGTAAATGAAATACAAGTAAAAACCACTACATTTATAATTAAATCTTCTTCTAACAAGCATCCCAAAATCCTAAACATGAATTCTGCTCATTTCAGAAGAAAAATAAAGTGAAAATAATGACATAATCTTCCCATGCCATGATTTCCAAAGAAGAAGAAAGTGTAAGAGAAGACCATCACAAAGCACAAAGAAAACACAACGGAAACTTCATTTAACCAAAGCAAATCCACTAGATAAGTGTTTATAAAAATCAAAAGATAATGAAGAACACAAAACTTAGTTTTTTCCCTTTGAAAGAAAGACGTATAACTCTCCCACAAAGTCTCTCGCCGATCCATNCACAAAACTTAGTTTTTTCCCTTTGAAAGAAAGACGTATAACTCTCCCACAAAGTCTCTCGCCGATCCATGCAATGCTAGAACATCTCCTTAAAAATTCTCTCAAAATCTCCTCTCCAATCTCTCCAAGACATTTCTACTCCTATTCTAAAAACCCTAAACTTTCTTCACAGTTTTCCTAACATTACTCTCACAAAAAAAAAATTTCTAACATAAATTCATTCTTTTAAAGTGTAGGGACGAAGTTTGAAGAGTTGCCACAAGAATTCTTTCAAAAAGCGTCCAAATACGTCNTCACAGTTTTCCAAACATTACTCTCACAAAAAAAAAAAATTCTAACATAAATTCATTCTTTTAAAGTGTAGGGACGAAGTTTGAAGAGTTGCCACAAGAATCCTTTCAAAAAGCGTCCAAATACGTCGAATCTGGGCCCATAACCGCCAATAGTCGGTCCAGAATCTTCCCGGGCGCCGTCGGCGGGCTCGAGTTCGGTCTTCTCGGGAAATCTCGGAGTCGGCGAGCTCGAGGGCGCCGTCGGCGAGATTTCTGCGCAGCTCCACCGTTTCGCTTTGTTTCGCTCCGTTTTAGCATTGTTTCGCCCCATTTCAGTTGCGTTGTGTTCCTAACAGATAACCCTACAAAATAAGCATGAAAACAAAATTCTTTTAAAGTGTAATCTCATTCAAAAATATGCAAGAAGTGTAAAAGATATTAAACATCGAAAGACTTATCGAAANATAATCTCATTCAAAAATATGCAAGAAGTGTAAAAGATATTAAACATCGAAAGACTTATCGAAAGGTGACAGGACAAAATTTCATTTCTGCTCATTTTTGCTCCAAATTGCACCGTTTTTGTTTCTTTTTCTCCAAAAATCCATTTCTTATACCTGAAATCAAAAANTGACAAAATTTCATTTCTGCTCATTTTTGCTCCAAATTGCACCGTTTTTATTTCTTTTTCTCCAAAAATCCATTTATTATACCTAAAATCAAAAATATGCAAAATGCATTCCTTTAAAGTACAATATCATTAAAGTTAAGCATAAAATTTATATGAAAAATCAAGCATTTTTTAGGCGTGTCACCTACCTCCCTTCACCTCTTCTTATTGTGACATTTACTTTTATCTTTATAATTCTAACATAAATAATATGAGTAGAAGTATATATAATTAATTTATAAAAAACTTTTATATTAGTTGTATATAATAGCTTANTCAAAAATATGCAAAATACATTCCTTTAAAGTGCAATATCATTAAAGTTAAGCATAAAATTTATATGAAAAATCAAGCATTTTTTAGGCGGGTCACCTACCTCCCTTCACCTCTTCTTATTGTGACATTTACTTTTATCTTTATAATTCTAACCTAAATAATATGAGTAGAAGTATATATAATTAATTTATAAAAAACTTTTATATTAGTTGTATATAATAGCTTAAAAGAGATAGTTTTCTATAAAATAAGAGAGTATCTTATTTCTTCACATTAAATTTATACTCTAATCATCTTTGGCGTTAAAAAAAAATCAAACTTTTATCTTTATTCATAAGCAGTAACAATAAATTCTACTAGTGAGCATCTTAATCATTNTCAAACTTTTATCTTTATTCATAAGCAGTAACAATAAATTCTACTAGTGAGCATCTTAATCATTNCGTGAACAACGAGCCGCTTTGACAACCCTAATCAGAATAGTGCCACATAAAATTTTATTATTATACAATGAAAAGCATTTATACAACCATATGATAACCAAAAAGTGATGATTATAGATTTTAAAACTCTTACATTTGTTTTAAGGTAAGAATAATTTTTAAACAATTATATTTTATAACATATCAAAATCAATTCAAAATTTTGATATGTATATTTTTAAAAATTTTACAAACATATCACATAATTATTATGTATTTCTATATCTAACACTTAAGTTTCATAACATTTATAATAATTTGATGTTATATAATTATACATGAAAAAATATATATATTTATGATGATATTTTTAATGTGATGATAAAACTTTATATGTATAATATGATATATTATAGCGCACCCGTTTGTCCCAACCAATGTTGAGCATGATGAGCTCAATAACCCCTTTGGTGTTCAGAAGTAATCCCAGTGATATCCCGTCGCGGAAAGGCCTCTCCATGTAAAACGATGCGAGCATGGAGCCGGCGACCTTCGTCATCATCGCCGCCAACACCACTATCAGCAGCAACCACGCCGCGCCGGCATCCACAATGCTAAACAGATTAGTCCTGAATCCACTAATGGCAAAGAAAAGTGGCAGCAGCAACCCTTCAATAAAAGCTCCAATTTTGTCAATAAGGAGCTCACCAAGCGGCCCATTTGGCACGGCCAACCCATACACAAACGCCCCAAAGATAGCATGCGTCCCAATAGTATCCGCCGCAAACGCCGCCACCATCACCCCCACCAATATCACGCACAGGTGAAGCTCCGCCACCTCCTCCCCTTCCGGCGTCCTCTTTTGCACCCACCTAGCAGCCCGTCTCATAGCCATGTATACTGCAACGCTAAACAATCCGCCGGAGACCACCGCCCATATAGCCGACAGCGCCTTTCCTTTGCTCTGAGCCAGCGCGGTGGAAAATATCATGAGCACCCACGCCACCCCATTCATGATCATCGCCGATGAGAGCACGAGCCGGCCGATATCAGAAGCGATCAGTTTTAGATCGGCGAGAATTCTGGCGAGAACGGAGAAGGAGGTGACGCAAAGGATGCTGCAGAAGAACGTGGCGAAGGCGCCGCGGTTGGTGCCGTCCTGTATTCGACCATGGAGCATGAGGCCGGCGAGTATGCCGATGAGGACTGGGCCGATGAGGGCGGCACAGGTGACAAAAATAGACCGGCGAACGACGCGGCGGACGACGTCAGGGTCGATCTCGACGCCGACGATAAACATGAAGAAGACGAGGCCGATGGAGGACATGGAATCGATGACTAACAGGCTGCGGAAAGGGAAGATGGTGAGGGCGAAGGCGGGAAGTCTTCCCATCAAGGTGGGGCCGAGAATGAAGCCTCCCTGAAGCAGAGCAAGTATAAATTTTTCAAAAAAATTATCAAAAAAAAGAAAAAAAAAAGTTAGTAGGAATTAATTACCAGGATCTCTGAGATGTATCGGGGCTGGCGAAGCGGTCTGAGAATCATGGCGGTGATGCGACTGGCTAGCAGAATTACAAGGAGCTGGAAGAGGAAGATGGGGAAGGTGAAGTCCAGGGGATTCTCATCCTGAAGCATTCCGTTCAGGGACATCATGGTGGCGGCGTAGCAGACAAGAGGGGTTTCCGAGGAATTCCCGGACGCCGCATCGGCGAGGTATTGGACGGGGGTGTACCCCATCAATTAGCTTTCCTTGAGGAAAAAAATGGAAACTTTGGTGCAGGGGAAGGGTGAATGCGGGGAGAACAGGGATGAGTCAATCAGTTTCTTCTAATAATCTGAAAGGCAATTTGAATTCAGGTCCATTGTTTTTGTACAGGGGAAATGGAGGATGGAAAGAGAGAGAGATGGTGATTGGTGGAATAGAAGGCGAGGCGGAATGGTCAAATAATTTGCAGTCGGAGTTTCACCAGGTGGAATTCATTGCTATTTTTTTCACTGGTCGTTAGGGTTTTGTGGAGAAAGAATCGGAGGATGAGCAAATTAGTGTTTTTCTTAAAAAAATATTATTGTTATTTATTTTTTTTAAAAAGAAATACATATTAAATAAAAAAATAACACCAAAATATTATAAAAAAATAATTTTTTAATTAATTGTTAAATTAGTAAACAATAAATTATAATCATTAACAACACTTTTTCCTATAAAAATTTCAGTTAATGACTACTGTAACCATTAACAATATTTTTTATGGAAATGAATTACTAAAAACTCAGACTATAATATATAACAAGTCTTTAAATTGTTTTAATATTTTTTACTCAATCTTCTCATTTTTCCTCACTTTGCTACAATCTTCCTTAAAACTAACAAGTTTTAATTAATTAATTAATTTCCTTTAGGGTGAGTGCTTGAATCCAAAATCTTAGGTTCTTCATTTTATTTTCAACCAATGTGCAATACTGCTGAGCACTTAAAACTAACTTATCTTTGGTAAACTGCATTAGTTTGTTGACTTTGGTAAGCTTGTATTGTCTTCCATTTAGTCTAATATTGTGGTTACATATTGTTCTTATATGGCAGGGTTTATTCCCTTTGCTATGTCTGTTAATATGTATGGTTTCGTTAATTACACCTTCTTTATTTCATGATTATGGCTATGTGGAGGATTAGAGTTGGCATAAAAATTTAACCAATGAGAAGCAACTTATTGGGGAACTAAGTAATCATAAATAACAATGTCAATACCACGTTTTTAATAATATTTTTAATTGTGAATTTCAATCATGTATGAGTGGGTTGTAATTTTTTTAGTCTGATAAAATTGTAAGTAGCTAATTTTATGTGAAGTCCTATTCTTATAAATTTCTCTTTTCTTTACTTTGATACTTATAAATTTCTCTTTTCTTTACTTTGATACTCTTTCTTTTTTTTTATCTCTTTTTCTTTCTAATTTTTTTGTTATTTACTTGCTAGTTGATTTTGCTAAGTATAACTTTATTCGATGTGAAAATTTTCAATTCCTCTTAAATTTTGTGTGGTTTTAAATTTTTTATTTGTTTCTTTGATTTATTTGATACACAAACTTGAAATAAATAAACACATTTTCTCTCTCATATCTTTCCTCTAGACTTTCTCTAGGTACAATTTAATTTCAAAGACAACTTCAAGGAGGAAAAACAATTCATTGCATTCGAGATTATCATCATAGATTATGTTGATATGTTTGGGTTCCGATATATGTATTTTCTAGTTTGCAACTAAGGAAGATGAAGTTTTGATTATTTATGATCTTTGTTATTTTCATCCTAATTCTTTGTGTCACACACACACACACACACACACACACACACACACATACATACATACATACATTGCATAATTGCAATTGCATTAGATAACATAAAATCAGTTGTTCTTAAGAAAGTGAAGTTTTCTTAAGTTTATTTTAGACCAACATAATACTCATATTAATCACTCTTTATTTTAAGGTAAACTTTGTTTGATTTAAATTTGATAAGTTCAAGTACTTAAATGGAATGTGCATGCAACTTCTAACTTCTAAGATTTAGGATATATAAAAAGTGTGTGGAGATAGCACACCAAGTGTGATTATGTACAACTCAATGAAGTGATGAATGTTTCTAAATTTATTTTTATTGGGATTTTGATGTTACCTTTGTATAGATTATATAATTGCACTTGTTTTTTAGATAAAAATAATATTTATAAGATTGACATGAGTGATTATATTTTTCTTATGATAGTTTTCTTTATTTGTGAGTGTAACTTGATAGGTTTTATTTTTTTTAGTATGTTTTTCATATATGAAATGACTCTCAATTTTTTTTTCTAATTAAAAGCTTACCAATATTATGTCTTAAATTTTATGTATAATTCAAGTCTAAAGATCACTTAGATGTGTTATTTTATCAAACTAGGATTTAATGGTGTATATCAACAAGTTTGAGTAGGCTTAAAAACTGATTATATTTTATACTCCTTCCCTCATTATCTATGCATACAAAGGTAAGGTTTCTGACTCCCTAATCTCCTACTGCATCCTTCTTATATCTCACCTCATCCTTCTCCTCAACAAACTCAAAGCCTAAGTAAATGGTCGGTCCTTACTCTTCGCCTTTATTTTCATTCACTCCTAATGTTTCTTGTGAAAAACGTTAGTACAAGATTGTTTTGAGCATTTATTTTTTTGTGCGAACATTTCTTTTTATTATTAGTGATGGGATGAGCAGACATATGACTAATTGTGCTTTCCTTGCCTCCCTTCACCTCTTCTTATTGTGACAATTACTTTTATCTTTATAATTCTAACCTAAATAATATGAGTAGGTATATATAATTAATTTATAAAAAACTTTTAAATTAGTTGTATATAATAGCTTAAAATGGATAGTTTTCTATAAAATAAGAGAGTATCTTATTTATTCACATTAAATTTATACTCTAATCATCTTTGGTGTTAAAAAAAATCAAAGTTATATCTTTATTCATAAGCAGTAACAATAAATTCTACTAGTGAGCATCTTAATCATTGCTCCTCCACCACAATATTCTTGATGTTCTCTCCATGATAATTTCAACAAACCTCCTCTTTAATATATGAATAATTTCATAACCTTAATATTTTAAATAAACTACATATTTAATTATAGTTTTTTATGTTAGGGCATTCTTTTAAGGCCAGTGTAGCATTCCATGTATAGTACATTAAAAGTCATGTTTCATTTATGTTTCATGTTCTTCATATACCAAGTTTAGTTTCTACTACGTGTTAAACAAACTAAAATAAAAAAAAAATGAATAAAAAAAGGAGGAGGAGAACCTCTCACATGTTGTTTCTCTCCATAAACATTTAACAAGACACATAAAACTTGAGGAATGCCCTAACATTAAGTAACTCGTGATTATCATCAAAAGCATTTGTAATAGCCTTAAAACTAAGCAACCCTTCGCATGCCATAATCATGATGCCTAAGGATGGTTGTATTTGAAGGATACCAATGTACTCAGATGATGGAAAACCATGAGCATCTTAACCAGGGACATTACTCTCAATGTCTAGGCTAGTTCACCTAATTTGATTCCTTATAGAGACTAGAGATTTACTAAAGTTAAGGCTTCACTTCTATTAAGAAATTCTTTCTACTTGACTCTATCATTCAATTTAGGAATTCCAACAACTTCAAACCAGTCCAACCATCTTTTAACCTCATCCAGTCAATCAATCCTCATTATTAGTCCTTTCCAAACTCTTCAACCACCATCTAAGTTCAATCCTTTGAGTAAATCTTCCTTTCTAGATGGTTAAATCCCTTTGCCCGGGCCTCTTCTTGACACATTGTCATCAAACTGTAAATCCCATTCATTTGAGCTTAATTCTTCAAAAACTTCAAATTTGGATCCTTCCTCTCCAAAGCCTCAACTTCAAAAGCCCAAATTTCTAATCTTAATAACAAAAGCCATTATATTAATAAAGAGTTTTCTCTAGGGCTCATTACTCTAAAGATGTAACTAATTATGAAGGCTTGTCCTTGTATGAAATCTAAACCCATAATAAAATAAACTTTATCTTACACTCATAAGGTAAGAGAAAAAATCCTAGTTTCGTAGACCTGTGAAGATATTTTTTTCATCTGAATGATTATGCTTATTTTAAGATAATATTTCCTCGCGTTAGGGAGGAATATTATTCTTTAAATGTCGTGGTCGATTATTTAGATATAAGTCTTATGAGAGTTATATGGTGTGTGAAGAGACAAAAATCCCCCACCAGGGAAAATAACTAAAGAGTGACAATCTTGATGTGGGTGAGTGTAGGACCAAACAAGCCTTGCTTTACATTTGGTTATTCAACTCAATGGTTCTATCGATTGCCTCATTAATAGATGACATTTTAAAGGTGAGGGACATCTAAGAAAAGCTAAAGAGTATCTATGATGGGGCTGAGAATCACATGAGGGTGTTCTAAATTCAGTATGAAATAGAGTGTGATACAAGATGATCGATTGATTCAAGAATACTTTATAGATCTTGAGTGGTTGTGGGCATACCGTAATCACCTCTCACCGATGTTAAGCTATAGTGATCTGGGTGCAAGAATAGGGAGATCATTACACATATGAGGATAATGTTGTTTCAGGCCCATTTGAACCCCACCTTTGATTAGAGGTGATCAATCTTCCTAGCCCAAGAAATGATGCATTCATTAGATGAAGTCATCGCTATGATGTTACATGAGGAGAGTCGCATGAGGCAACCTTCTACATCAAGTGAATTTCCAAGTACCTGATTAGCTTTGGCTGCTTCGAGTTAAGGTATGAATGGTGTTTAAGGAGAGACCAGCAAGTATTGCAAATGTGGTGAAGTTGGCCATTTAAGCAAGATTTGTCCTAGGCTACTTAAAAAGAGAGAGAAAGATTGGCATGTATATTTTTGGATGTTGTGGTTGTAGAGCATGTGTAAGATGGGACAATCAGAATCTAATTACAGTAAAGGTAAATAAAGATACAAGTGTGGAATTTGTTAACAATGATCACGAGTTTCTAAAGATGTTGAAAAAGAAGCACAAAACAACAAGTGATGGGGCTGAGAATGCTTCCACCTCATCAACATCAAAAGGTAACATTGCTTCTTATGACAACTTTGATAACGATAATAGTGATACACATGCTCATGTCTCTATTTCTACCATAAGTTCATTAAATGGTTAGTATTTTGGTGCATATCGAGATGTGACAGGTACTGGTAAGGAGTTCTCTTCATATATTCACCTAGTGGTTTTAGAGAGAATATATACTACTGATGGTATAACACAACTTTGAGTTAGAAAGGGTGCAGTGAGTCGTACCAATTCTATGACTATGTCAGATAATTTGCATGTTCCTTTCTTTCAAGTTAACCCTTTATCCTTTTGTGTCATTATTCTCCCACTAATATATGTTGTTTCATTTGATATTATGAGGTGATATTTTAAGAGAAAAGATCGAGTCAGACACTTGAGATTAGAACTTGGTATGATGGACTTTATAATTGAATAGAGTGGGGATGGAATCATTTTTGACATTTATGGTTGAGAGCGTTGGAGTAGGAGCATATGGGAGGAGCGTAAAGGATGCATTGCAACTACAACACAAAAGTATGATACACTTTTATTTTAGTTTACTAAGTTGTTTGTATCTATCTCTGAAAGAAAATGAAAATAAATAAAAAAATTATTTGTGATTCTTTGTAGGTTTGACAAGCTTTCTAGAAGATTTTATATCAGCTCTGGGAATAAGAATTCTTACACCTTTGATTTGATAGATTCTGATGTTTTGAGATATTTTTCTACGAGTTCAAAGAATGGTTATGGATATTTTATTAATTTCATTGATTTCTTTTCTTGTGTTGCTTAGTTGTATCTACTGAAAAATAAGGGTAATGTGTTTGCTTAGATTTTCACTAGATAATTTGGACTCAATATGGTATAGTAGTGATTGTAATGAAGCCAGATAATGGGACAAAGTAGTCTAACAAGATGTTTAGGGAATACTTATCAGTCCAAGGGGTACATCATCAAACCATATGTCCATACATATATGCACAAAATGAATAAGCAAAGAGGAAGAATATACACCTTTCAGAGGTAACCCAAATCATGATGATCACAATTAATGTCCCAAAAAGACTTATAGGGACGAGCATTTTTGACAACCACTCAATTGATAAGAAAAATTTGCTTAAGAGTTTTGGATTGAAAGTCTCGTTATTAGATCTTGAATGGAGTTAAAGTGGTATACTTCTATTGAAAGTATTTTACTGTAAATATTTTATGAAGGATAATAGAACATCAATAAGGAAGTTGGATCCTAGAGTTGTGAAGTGAATTTTTGTGGGTTATTTTGCTACGTAGAAGGGATATGTTTGTTGGAGCCTGATATAGAGTAGTAATTCTTCCAAATCTTCTTTTTTGCTCCAAATTCCATTTTTTTTTGCTTCCTTTTTGCTTTAAGTCCCAAAAATCAACAACCTGTAAGAAAACATGAAAATAACTTTCTTTTAAAGTGCAGTATCACCAAAAATGGGTATAAAATATGGGTCTAAAAATGTATATATTTTTGGTGCATCAATAATCACTAATAATGATGAAGCAAAGATTGCTCAACTAATGGTAAGATTGGGCAAAGAATTAGAGGTGAAGGACCTTGGATAGTTCAGGTACTTCCTTGTGATTGAGGTAACCCGCTGACTCAAGGGGTTGGTCTTGTATTGGACGAAGTATGTAGTTGATCTCCTCACGAAAACATGTATGCAAGGATGCAAGCTTCCAATCTCTTCAATTGATCAGAAGGCAAAGTTGAGTGTAGATGCTAGAGAGCTAGTTAATCGTAAGAGACACCAAAGAATAGTGGTTCGTCGGATCTATCAGAGTCACACTCATCCTGACATCTCATTTACAGTGAGCATGGTGAGCCTCTACATGCATGATCCAAGGAAGGGTCATATGGATACAATGTATCAGGTTATGAGGTACCAAAAAAGTGCTTCAAGGAAGGATTTGATCTTTTCAAAAAATGAGTATGCTGGCATTGAGAATTTTTGTGACTCTGATTGGGCTAGTTATGCAGATGACAGGAGGTCCATATCAGGATATTGCATGTTTGTAGGGAGCAACATGGTCTCTTGGAAGAATGAGAAATAGTCAGTAATAGCGAGGTTAAAGATAGATGAAGAGTACAACACCATGGCCTTATGAGTTGCTGAGATGATGTGGCTAAGAGCCTTCTTGGTAGAGCTAAAGGTAGACCAATTAGCTCAAATGAAGTTATGGTGCAAAAGCAAGTTAGCAACCTAGTGAACATGATATGGTCAAGCATGTGGAGATTAACATGTTCTTCATCAACGAAAAACTGAATAATAAAATACTAGAGCTAGATCATATAACCACTGAAGAGCAAGGGGTTGGCTACCTTACTAAAGAATTTAACTCATTGACCTGTCTATATTATGTAACAAGATGGACTTAGTGAATAATATTTGCCCATCTTGAGGGGGATTGTTAAGATTTATATTCTTTCAAGGGTCCTAAAGGTTTCTTTATAAGATATTTATGATATTTTATAAGAGTAAAAGTTATAAATGAATAGAATAAGTTTTTAAGAAATTTATTTATATTGTTACACATATGACTCGCACTTTCATAGGGACTAGGTTCTTAATGAAATATTTATTATATATGGTCTTAAGTATCTTGGTGACAAACACCCTTAACAGTTTTATCAGAAGATTCTTGCTCAAGTTCGCTGAAACAACGTTTAGAGTTGCTTCGAGTGCTCTTCTTGTCAAAGCGACTTCTTAGGTTCTTGCACTCCCTGCGAGGCAGATTTCAAAACCACTCTTTGGACTCCTGAGTTATGGAGGAGTCAGCCTGAAAATTTTCTCCTCGACAAAAATGTGGTCGTCTGAGCTCCAAGAAGTCAGTCAAGGTCTGTGGATTCTAAAAGACAAGTGCGTATTTGAAAAGGCCTTCATGTAATCCTTGGGTAAGGCTGCATGGGCGATAGTAGATTCTAGATCAACATTTAGTATTTTTCATTGAATGTGTGTGATGAATCTTGTTAGGCTTCCGAGGAGGATAGATCTTCAGAAGATCTTTGTAGTTCTTCAACGACTTTTTTGCACTAGCCAATTTATCTATAAACAACCCTTTGAAATGTCTAAAGGGAGTGATGACTCCTACAATTAAATTATTGAACTAGAGTAAAGTTGATTTCCTTAACATCATAAAGAATAAATGATATTTCAGAGCATCATTTACCCTTAATGAATATACAACTAAGTCAAAAGAAGCTACATGGTCATCAGGGTTTGACTTTCTTTTGTAAGATTCTAAAAAATTAATTTAGAATTTCCTTTGTGCTTCGAATTCTGTAATGTCTCTTGAGAATGCGTTCCCTAATGATTTTACTTCTCCTCGTTATTCTTCTTCCTTCGCTCGAGGATTTGAAAGATTCCTCCTTTGGAATGTAAGATTGTCTGTATCTTCTTCTCCTTTTTCTAGCCTTGATACAAGCGCCCTTCAATTCTAGGCATTGCTCTTGGTAGATTTTGCCTTGCATGTCTCGTCTATGAAACGACAAATCCTTGATGATCGAGTTTGTCATGGAGTGAGACTTTGATTAGGATTTGGAAGTTAATTCTCTTGCTTCTCATATAACCTTCATCATATGTTCCTTTAGCTCATTGATTTGCTACGTTATGAACTCTCTTGTGCAATCCATCATTTCATTTGTTTCCTCCTTGTATTGAAATGTTAAAGAGTTTGACTATGAACTTCACGCTCATCGTACTCATTAGGATGTTAAATCATCTTAAGACATTGGGTCTTGTAATATCCGTAAGTTTACACAACTCAGAAGAGGCATGCGTAAGGAAAGTGAAAGAAGAGGATGAATATACTTTGCAGACCTGTACACTATGTTATGCTTTCTAATCCTTCTTTGTTAGAGCAATGGAGATAATCTAACAAAAAAAGAAGAGAGAAGGGTTCTAAAGGAGTCACAACACAAGATCTCCCAAAAAAGACTCGAAGAAAGTGCCCCTACTCAACCCTTTTTTTGTTTATAGTTGCATAATAAAATATTAAAAAAATAATTTGTATCTTATAAAAATCTATTCAGTGTGACTTGATGAAAAAACAGTGGAATGTATCTCAGACAACTCATAAATGAAGAAATGATATATGTCAATCCTTGGTGGTAGTCTTGATTTTTGAGTTTTTTTTGGTTATAAGGATTGCTGTTGAGTCGAGTTAGGCTAGATAGTCTAATTGGTCATTTCGTCAGACAAAATGATTAGGACCGTTCGACAAGCTAGTTCACTGTGACGGTTCGACATGTCAACTTGATAACTAGTACAAGATAGTCAACTCATTGGCAAGTTAGCTTGGCCAGTCACCCTAATGGATTACTTCGACAAAAGTCATGTCTTCCGGATAGCTCGGTGGGCCTAACCCCATGAAATCTGTTGATTGCAAACAGTGGCAAATGAACTTTGATTTTTGTGTGTGAGTGTGTGTGTGCCTCTCTCTCTCTCTCTCTCTCTCTCTCTCTCTCTCTCTATATATATATATATATATATATATATAGTGTAATAATAAAAGATTTTTGTGTTTAAATTAAAAATTAATATTTATCTGTATCATATTAAATTTTATTCAAATAAATACATACAGATTTGTAATAATTTTATCAATGTATAAAATCTTTTTGTTAAGTTAAATGTCGGTGACGGCTGGATTATAAATCATCATAAATTTATCATTAGAAGACGTTTCGAATCTCACTCTCTAATTGAAGAGCCTCCCACGTACACAAATTGTACGTACAAAAAAATGCAAATTAAAAAATAAAACGTGACTCACCTGTAANTCAGATCTGTATTAATTTTATCAATATATAAGATCTTTTAAATGACGGTGACGGCTGGATTATAAATCATCATAAATTTATCATTAGCAGACGTTTCGAATCTCTCTCTCTCTAATTGACGAGCCTCCCACGTACACAAATTGTACGTACAAAAAAATGCAAATTAAAAAATAAAACGTGACTCACCAAACTAACGGCAGTTAGCACAGAGGGAGTTCCCAAGTGGACGGCTCAGATTGCTCTAAACACAGGTCTTGAGAGGGCTCAGATTAACGTGGCTTCATCCTATCGTTTTCGTCGACCGCCTTTATGTCTAAAAAGGTATCGATNTGTAACGGCAGTTAGCACAGAGGGAGTTCCCAAGTGGACGGCACAGATTGCCCTAAACACAGGTCTTTAGAGGGCTCAGATTAACGTGGCTTCATCCTATCGTTTTCGTCGACCGCCTTTATGTCTAAAAAGGTATCGATGGCAGCGGCAGAAAGTTCAGCTCAACGAACCGTAGATGACTTTCTCTGCTTATGGGTTCCAACGACGACGGTGGAAGCGCCTGCCGCGATGTTCTGGAGAAGTTCGTGCGCTCTCGCTACGCGTCGGCAATGCTTCTTGCCGGTTTCGTGCTCAGCGCCTCTGTGATTGCTCTTCACATTGGCCATGGGCCGACGCTGCCGTCGCTGCTTTCTGGGTTTAGGTTGCCGTGTAGGAGGAGGAAGAGGCCAATCCGGGTTTATATGGACGGGTGCTTCGATATGATGCACTATGGCCACTGCAACGCCCTCCGGCAGGCGCGGGCGCTGGGAGATGAGCTCGTCGTTGGTGTGGTTAGTGATGAGGAGATCACGGAGAATAAGGGCCCTCCTGTGACGGCCATGGAGGAAAGGTTGGTGCTCTGGATTTGATCGCCATTAATGATTATTTGTGAGGGACATGAATTCTTTGGTTAATGTCCTATCCCCGCATTTGATATTCAGGGTTGGCCGAATGAATTATTATTATTTTTCTTTATTTGAAGTTTCCCCTTATCAATATCTAAGCTGTCATTTTCCCTTTCTGCTATTCTCTTACTTTTCTTGCTCTGTTTTCTGATCAACTTTACCTTGTTCATTGTGAATTTTTTACTTGGGTTGGCGGGAATCAGTATTCCTGGTTTAAGTTATCATGTTTAAATTAGATGTGAACTTTTTGTCCGAAGTGTATGCATATTTTCCGTCTCTTTTCTTCATGGGCAAGCTTTTATGGGCATCTGACGCGTGCAACTCTATGTGGCAGGATGATCATGGTCGGTGCAGTGAAATGGGTGGATGAGATCATTCCAGATGCTCCTTATGCCATCAACGAGGAATTCATGTACAAGCTCTTCAATGAGTACCGTATTGATTATATTATTCATGGGGATGACCCTTGTTTGTTCCCAGATGGCACTGATGCATATGCTATTGCTAAGAAAGCTGGTCGCTTTAAGCAGATCAAGAGAACTGAAGGAGTGTCAAGCACTGACATTGTTGGTAATGCTAAACTGTTATGACAATTTACTGTATAGAACAACCTATTTAACTTGTTTTTACCGTGTTTCTTTGCATCAAAAGATTTTTAGGATACATAAAAAAAAAAAAAAAAACATAATAATAATATAGGGAAAAAAAATGAATTTCGATTTTTTGTTTTTTCTTAGGGTAAATTGAACTTTGGTGTTAGAAAGAGGAGAGTTTTTGGCTATCTGCATTTTATGTTCTCTTTGTTAGGTGGGCACGATTCAATCTGTTTTCATATGTACTGTGTCAGGGACATTTAAGTGTTGATTGTCAAATGTGGGAATTGTAATTGAATTGATAAAAATGAAACCACCCTTAGTTTGATTTTCATTTTGATAGTGGTATCAAATTGATCTTTTTATTATGGTAGTGAATGTAGGAAAGAATATATGGACATCAAATCGATAAAACATATCCAAGTCATTTGAGTACAGTTATCAATGAATATGACAATTCCCATATCACCAAAAATATTGGGATTTTTGTGGGTCTTCAAATATCAGAGTTAATTAAAAAAAAAAAAAAAAAACTAGAGGATTGAGAATTGCTTTTAGGAAAAATAATCACCCAATAATGTTGCAAGTTCACAAATCTCACAAATGGAAATCACTAATATTTATATTTATAAAAAGAGGTGACATGCATTGAAAAATTTTAAGACGGGATGTTCTAGCCTATAATGATGTTCCATATGATGGTATTGTTTGTGGAAATGAAGGAGCATGCTAATTGATTTTGCGCCTCAAGAAGATATAGTGCATCATTTTTTTTTTTATTTTGCACATTTGTCTTCTTCATAGTGAGGTTCTGAAATATAAAATAATCAGTAAAGGACTTTACACTTATGTTCCTTGATAATTTTATGAATTGATAAATTTTTAACTGCAATATGAGGAACATATAATATATTACTAAGGATGAAATTGAGAAAAATGGAGATATTTTCTTCTTCTACATCGGTTGCTAAAGGATCATCTATTTTTTTTATTACTTTTTATTTTTTTATTACTGGGGGCATGATTTTATGTTTCATAAATGTTAACAAGGTATGCCATATAATCAGTGACACCTAAATTGAGAATTCATGTTTAAAACGATGTGGTTGAGGCACTGAGGATATAAGAGGTGGAAGTTATACCATTTTAGGCAAGAGGACATGATCCACATAATTTTTTATAGAATTAAGTAGATTCCCTAATTTGTTAGTTTCTTCGAAGTTGAGTCGATCCATATATACAAGATAGCTCTGTTTCATCTTGTCTCCCTCTTTAATTACATCATAGCTTTGGAGTTTTCCATGAAGCTTCCAACATTTCTTTTTTATGTCATTTCTTCTTGTAAGAGTTGCACCAGTGTTTGCCTTTTAGAGGGTTTATTCTTTGGGATAAGATTTCTAATAGAGAACCCCTTACCTTAAGTTTCAACGATTTTCATGGTAGATATTTATTAAACCGGATTATTAAACATTACGATTCTTTTTCCTACATCAACTTGCACAAGAGAGAAAATCTTATTTAGAAAATGGAGGGTTTCTCTACTTAAGATTTGAATTAAACTTGATCAAAGTCATTTTTGAGTCATGCAATAAACACCAATACTTGCTTTCCACAAAATGCTCGAGGATTATTGCATCTTCACAACACGTCATATTGAGAACTTAGTAATAATCTAATTCAAGCCTATAAAACTTCTTGACATTAAAATATTTAATGATAGGAAAATTATCTTGTTTGATGGTGGAGAGTTTCATTTTGATCTCATAAATAACTGAAACATCCTTGACCTTTGAGTAAGTTTGTTTGATAGCATCTCAAACTTCTTTTGCGGTAGATAGAAACATGTATGGCTCACTGATTTTTGGCATCATGGGATTCCACAACTATGTTATGTTCGTGGAATCTATTTTTTCTCAAAGTATACATCGGGTTTTTTGGCTTTGAAGGTAGATCGACAAGATGTTAGATCTTGTCTTTTCATTTAAAATGGATTTTAACAAATTGCGACCACTTCAGATACTTTCTTCCATTCAAGCAATATGAGATTTGAAATCATCGCTGTTTTCTCTTAGCTTGTTTTTCACCATTCATGATGTTCAACTCTTTAGAAGAGAAGTCAAAGATATGAGACATAATGAACCAAAGGAAGAGCTTGGACTAGAGGGATTGGAGAATGACTACAGATAATCAATATTGGAAGCAGAAAATTCTAACCTCTCTTTGATAACATGCAGAAAAATACATGGCTAGAACAAATTAGCTTGTACATTCTTTCAATGGTATTCATATACAAAACTGTAATTAAAATATAAAATAAATAATTACATAAAAATAGTTTTTAGTTATTTGTCATTTGTTTTTTAGATATCTTTGATTGATGCCAATGGAGCAATTTGTGCCGTCATTCTTTCTTTTTTTGTATGTGAGTCCGTGAGAGATATATCTCCTTATAAGTAATGAATTTGCATCATCTGATTTTCCTTATCTAAACTTTTTCATTGATCCAACAACTCTTATAATGTTTCTTAAAGCAGCTAGCAATGAATGTAAATCACAAGAGAAATCTTAGGATTTAGATATCAAAGGCCTTTTAATACTTAAGAATTTGATCTCTTTAATGCAATGTGCAAATTACAAGACATGATTATTGAGAACCAAATGATATTTTAATGATTGAATAAATATATAAAAATAAAAAAAATTTGAGTCTTGCAAAATCAATGAGCTTCATCAAGCAATTGCAATTTATTTATCTGAACTATAATCTAATTGTATTAAATTTAAACAAAATTAAGAATGATTTCTATCCAATAGCAAGATGTTTAGAAGAAATTGTGTAAATAAAATAATTCACCAAATGTAAAGGAAATCGAAGCCCCATGTCGATACATGGAGATAACTTTCTCTAAAATTATGCGTTATACTTGTACTACAACCAAAAGAATTACACACGGCACTTCCAGTAACAAGGTTGAAAACTAGAATAAAATTTTTTATTCAATTAAAAGTTATCAATTAAATACTTTAGACTATATATTCAATGACACCTTGTACATATGTTAGTCGATATAGTTGGCACAAGATTCTCAAATTCATTTTTTATTATCTTACATTTCAATATTTTCTATTAAACAAAGATTCATAATTACTACAGCCAGAAGATCTCATAGCATCAACTCATCAAACACTTTTGTATGGTCAACATCCATTGCATAGTTACTTCATGGGAATGAATGTGAGAAATAGTAAATATAAGTTGCAAGTAAAGCTTCAAGCAAAGGGATTGCAACAAAAACCTTGTGACCAAAATTGTGCGAAGCAGTCGATTAAAAATATGAAGTATACATGTCGATCAAGTAATATACAAAATTGAAGTTCGTATATCGATCAATGATGAAACTTGTTAAATCTTTTAACGAACGAAGTTCTAGTTTATTACACTGTTAATTTTAATTTGAAGTTTCAGATTTGTAGAAAGTGAAAAGCTCTAAAATTCTAATGCAAATATAGAAAATTAAAACTAAATTTAATTGGATTCATTCAGAGGTGAAATATTCATACTTCTTCGACATCTATCTAGTGATTCCTTGATGTTTTTCTTATGAGTTTCCTAAATTGTTGTTGACAACTAGAGATAAATCCCTTTTAGCGTATATCCAATCATAAGAAGTGTTGGAAACTTTTTTTTACAGTTAAGGGAACTTAGCCATCTAAGGTTTTCCAAGAATCTTCTAATCCCCTATCTAGATTACACTCTCCTTTTGGTAATATGTATATTCAACTAGGCGAGTGTGTCTTAATCTACTTATTCTTTTAGCTAATAATTAGAAGCCCTAAATTACAAGAGGTTTTAACTTCCTAATTGACAGATCAGTCGTAAAATACGATCGAAAGGTTAAAACATCAAAATATGAAATCCAAAGCACAAAAAATATCTAGGAAGAACTTATTTGTTCAAAACATCGATTTAACACTCATCTTACATCATAGGAGTTTGAAAGAATTAGCTATTACACATGAGGGAAAAATACAGGAATTTTCATTGAAAACATTAAGGAAAACAACATAAATATATATAGAAAACTCACTCGAGTAAATAACCCCTTGCAATACCCTACAATTCGCTTTGTACAATCTCAACTCTACATGGTTCTCCCTTGTACAAGTGCACAAAATCTCTTTCTCACAACGCTCACAACTCTCACAACTCTCAAAGTAAAAACACCCTATAAATCTTTCGCAAGGGAGAACTAATGGAGGAACCCATAGGGCAAGAACAAGATCTTTCAACTCTCCAAAGAAGCTATAATTGTTCTAATTAATCCCTTAGATTTCTTTCTTACTGACACTTCTTCGCTAGGACTTTGCCATAGTTATGCTTGAGGGCGATCTGGGTATGTTAGCCCCTTTTTTTTGTTTAACTTTATTTTTCTACTTTCTGACGCGTGCTCAAAACGTGCAATCTACAAAACATAGCTTAAACACTTTCTACAAGCGTAAAATAAGTGTAATATGGAAATAAATTAGGAAATTTATGATGAAAAACATCACAAATTTGATCACATCAATTCCTCCAAATTTATTTATTCCGTGTTTTTAAGTAACATCATATCTAATTTGGGACTTGTTTTAATAATTTTTGTAGCTCTCGTGTGGGACTTCCTGATTCTTTAGCACAATTATGTAAGTTGTAATAAAAGATGTGCAAATATCTTCTCAAAATTGGATTTTTAGTAATCTTGAACAATCTAATTTTTCTTTAGTTGACTTCTTTTTAAGCCTAAGCAAATTCTTAAAATGGCGTGATTAAAATAAGTCAATTGATTCTTAAACAAATAACCTCAAAATCGCTTAATCTTTTTCTTTATATAATATTTAAGAGTTTCATAAAAAAATTAAGTTTTATGAATTTAGAAAGAGTTTAGACACCATTTTTTGATTTTTCATGCTCAATCTCAAGCTTCTTGTCCACAAATTACCGGACGCTTCTTTTTTTCCTTTTCGACTTTTCTTTTTGAATTATTGCCTTGCACACATTTTTTCCCCCTTTTCTTCTTTTCAAGCTCAAAAGTATTTTTAATTTAATTTAGAATTATTATATCCGACCTAGTATATTTCTTTTAAGGATTTGAATGTTTAATTTTCTCCATTGACTAATCCTGAAAGACTTCTTAACATAAATTTTCGAGTCAGGTTCGAGTCAGGTTCGAGTCACCATGTTCTAAAGGCTTAAATATTCTTGATTAATTGAACCTATTTGAATTTTTTTATGGTTCAGATAGAAGTTATTAAAACTAATGACTCAGTTATTAAGAAATTAATTTTAATCACCCTTTAATGAATATTTATATTTCTAATGAAGCATTATATAACATAGTCAAATCACTAGGATTCCCATCAGGAGTCACCGTGTTCTAAAATACAGCCAACAATTCAAATATGTAAATTATTCTCAGGCAAGAGTACATGTCTAGCTCTCTTCCCCAAACTTGTTTTTATCCTATGCATGCCCCATGCAAGGGTGCAAGAAAGAAAAAAAGCATAACATGTAATAACAGGGAATCTCATATTACAGAAAATGTAACATCGACAGACGATAGTACTAGTAACACATTACACATGAAGTAGGGGTGTCCATTCGGGACAGTGGGTCGGGTTCGGGTTTGACCCTGAAATAACTCGACCCGAAAATGGTCCACCCGAACCTGAACTGAATAATAAACGAGTCGCAAAATTAAGACTCGAACCTGAGCTTGACTCCCTAACCCGAATTTGACCCAAAATTTCGTGCTTAGTAGGGTCATTTTTGAGTTTTCAGGTTCAACTTGAACCTGACTTGAATAATAAATGATCAAATCCTCTGACCCAAACCCGACTCGAAAAATATTTGGGTCAACACTCACCTGAATTTATTTGAGTCAACTTCGAGTCGTGTTGGTGTGTGGAGTTAGTTTTGACACCCTTAACATGAAACATATCACAATAAAATACATCACAGGAGACTATACAGAGTGCATCACAACATCTCACAAAAAATATCATCAGTACAAAATATCACAACATAACATGTACATCTGCACAACAACAAAGTCTACAACCAGAAATCCAAGTATATCAAGCCTACCATACATTACAAAATAAAAAGAAAGAAATAACGTCATATTCCAACAATACATGTTTTCGCTCCACCATCATCCTCCTAGTCATCATCCTCGTCCTCCTCCATGTCTTCCGCTCCCTCACCATAGAATCAAAATGGTGGTGGCGTCGGGAACTATACATTATATGGCCCCAGGTTCCGTTGCTACTGGTGGTACATCTCATGCCGATCCTCGAAATAATGTTGCATATAACCAAAATACTGCTGTTGTTGCATGACATAGAAAGACTGTTTATAAAGGTCATGCTGCTCGCACTACATCACATTCTCGGTCACAATAAGGGAGTCTAGGTGCCCAGTTATCTCCAAGATTTTTAGGGATGGTGTAGACTGTGGTGGTCACCTAGAGGAGCTCTCTCCTCTCTCGTGGATCAATGTGGAGGTCAGGTCGTAAGAAAAGATAGATGCTCCAGTCATGGGCTTCAGGAGTTTTAATAACTCCTCCCCCTTTCCTCCAAAAACTCTCCCTTTTGCACAAAGGGCCGTGATTAGGCTAGGGTGTCCTAGGCCTGCTAAGGTCATGCCCATAAGCAATGCGATTTATGAACATCTAGAGAACAAATCTGACATCTATGGATTTACTGCTTTATATACTGTAGTTTCGGGAAACCCTATCCTCCGTGATATCAGCGAGGCTCATGGTAGGCATGAGTTGTACTACAATGAAATAATGTCAGGCTCCTTGTTCATTTTGGCACTTCGTCCTCTCCAGGCTTGGTTTTCCATTGCCTAGTGAGGTCGGTGAGGAATTCTATAATTTATTTGTAGTTAGGGGCGAGAAAGATGGAGTAATAGCTATTAGGAATTTTCCTGATGGTCAAAAAGTGAATTTATGGTGGAATCGTAGGCTACGTACTTCCACCTCACAAAGACTCCCATCCATGATTTTTTTGCATTTAAAAAGAATTCACGAACAAATGGGACGATAGCGGGGCCAATAGTGTAACAAAATCTCTCAACCCATCTCCACAAGTTCACTCTCAACTTGACCCCTGGCTCCAAGAAACGCCACTCTTAGATCAATTTCTTTGCAATTACGACGCTGTGATAGAGCTGGCATGCTTCCAAGCTCACGAATTTTTGTTATCAAATGTTGTGTCCCTCTTCCCCCTCACTGTGGCATAGTCTTACAAAAGGCAAAAATTCAAGATGGGGAGGAAAGCTTGGATAGAAAGCAAAATGGCTGGTGAAAGCTCAAGGGAACAAAGAAGAAAGAGTAAGATCTCATCTAGATTCTCCTCCTAGCTCCAGATTCATGCTTTTTCGGATGTTTTCCCCATCTCACGGTGGTCTCCGATGAAAAGAGTTGCAAGCGACATGGGTACGTTAGGGCATGCGCGACGAAACAAGAAGGGTGAAGCAAACATCTTATTTAATGTAAAAGGCGGCGTAGCTATGCCACATTTGGCCCAGTAACGCTGTAAGCGGTGTAGTTATGTCAATCCTTGAACAACATTTTGCCCTCCGGGTGCCCTCCTAGCCTGCGCGGCGCACCTAATCTCACTTAGACTCCACACATCTGTTCTTACATAAATGTAAAGCAAATTCAAAGTAAAACATGAATATAATACAAACAAACACAAATCAAACACAAATCAAACAACAACATAATGCTTAGGCTGCATCTGAAGTAGCCTTTGATTTAATGTCCTTAGTCAGACCAAGCCAGATATAGTAATAGGATGCTCCAAGATCAAACTTCACTAGGACCTATCTTATCTCCTTTTAAATACAACTTCATCCTTTGGCTATTAAATTTGAAAGTTTTCGCAATTTTATTATTTTGATTGTTTGCAGCTCCAAAGGATACACTTTCACTATAGTGAGCAGTCCTGACCAACTGAACTTCAATTTCCGGGTAAGTAATTTCAATCGTAAGCTATATTACAACACCTCTTGTCCAATTTTAAAATCCTATCTAATGAGCTTTTGATCATGCCACTTCTTTATTTTTTCTCATATATCTTGGTGTTCTCATAGATTTATTGTATAATCTCTCATAATTCGTTCTGCTTTAGTAATCTCTTCTCTGTCGAATTCTTCAGATTGTAGTTAAATTTTTTGACTCTTTAATAGGCTTTATTTTTCAATTCTATAGGCAAATTACAGATCTTCCCAAAAATTAATTTATAAGGGGATATTCCTATGAGTATCTTAAAGGTAGTCCTATAAGCTCATAAATCCTTATTCAACCGTAGTGATGTATCCTTCCTACTTGGATTAAAAGTCTTTTCCATAATCTTTTTACTTTTTTTTATTCGACACTTATGCTAATCCACTAGTCTGGGGATGAGAAGCTGTGCAAGCCTTATGTTTAAACCATATTTGACTACTAATATCTTCATCTTTTTATTACAAAAGTGATTTTCTCCATCGCTAATAATCTTCCCAGGTATTCGAAATATATTACAAATATAATTTTTTTGGAAAAATTTTTGGATACCGGAGAATCTCAATCAGGAAGTGCCACTACCTCAGTTCACTTAGAGCATAGCCCACTGCTACCAATATATAAAAGTTACCTAATGAAGGCACAAAAAATCTCATAAAATCAATTCCCTAAGTTTAGAAGATTTCAACTTTCAGGATAAAATTCAGAGACATTTCATCTTATTTAGAAATATTACCTACTCTTTGATATCTATCATACTACTTGATTTATTCATTCACATCCTTAAAGAGGGTAGATCAATAAATTCCTTGTAAAATCTTAGTTGTGGTTCTAAATTATCCAAAATGTTCCCTTAATTTTGAATTGTGACAAAATCTAATGATATCATTGACCTCTTTCAAGGCAAAACATCTGTTAATGATTTGGCCCTTTTCTTAAAGAGAAAAGAGTTCATCCAAATTGTACAATCTAATATAAGAAAAAAAAAATTCCTCTGATGGTATGTCAGATCATATGAAATAATCTTACTGACAATAAAATTCATGATATATCATACCATGGAGTGTTTCTATCCGAAAGAGAAAATACTCTTCAGAAAAATTCTCATTAATGTCTAAAAGGAATTCATCAGAATTTTTCTGCTCAATTCTAGACAAGTGACTTGCTACCTGATTCTCTGGCGGTATGTCAGATCAGTAGGATGATTGTTTATAGTACATGGTGTAATGCATGCTAATTGATTACTCTAACAGCTAATTGGTTTCAATTTTAAATTTAAAATTGACTCTCTAGTATTTACTTTATCTTGATCGGTTATATTGTGTTTATGGGCAACTCAAATTGTGTTGTTTCATTTGTTTCACCAGGTCGCATGCTCCTTTGTGTACGGGAGAGATCTAGTGGCGATCATCATACTCATTCTTCCTTGCAAAGGCAATTTAGCCACGGGCACAACCCTAGGTTTGATGATGGAAGATCTCCACAGGGAGGAACTCGTGTATCACATTTTTTACCCACCTCTCAACGCATAGTACAATTCTCAAATAGGAAGGTAATATGGTGCCTATATCTACCATTATCCTATTCGGATTTCATTAATTCTTGAAACTCAACATGTTTTTTAAATTTTATTTTTACTTATTAAAGGTTCATCTTTCTTTGATTTATTCTGTTTGTATTTTAAATTTTTTTCTGTTTGCGCATAATCCAAAGGTGCAATGGGCTTTTGGGAATTGTTATAGGTTAGCCATGTGCGAAGTTTCATATAATGTATGTGGCTTGTACCATTGATGAGGAGTAAGCAAGATTACTCCTAAGGGATATGTTCAATATGATTCAATGTAAAGATTTAATATATGTCAAACTTCTATGTTGACTATAGCAGGAATCTATATTTTCAGAACATATATATCTGAAGTAATGACAGTGATGTTTTCTTGATATAATTTTAATAACTTATCTTATACCCATTTAATGAGTTTGAACACCATTTGTGGTTTTACTATTGTTATTTTCTTACTATCTACTTATTGCTTGGTGGATGGTAACCTCACAGGCTCCATACAAATGAACTATTTAATCTTATTTTGGAGGACATTCTATGCTGAAGATTTCAAGCCTAACTTTTGCCAAGCATTTTTTTGGTATCTCATCCTATTTGTGATTTTAAACTTAACTAGCCAACTATTTTTTGGTTGCTTAATCTATCGGTATTCCCACCATTTTTTTGCTATTCCTTTCACTACTAAAACTACTAGAGATAAGGATATTTTCTATAAGATTAAATTTAAATGTGTTTGTTTGGTTACCTCATAATATTAGCCCTATTCATTCACGATTAAGGTAAGCATGTGTGTTCCTAATTTGTCCTTGAGTTGTAATTTTTCTAAAGTTGATTTGAGCAGTCTATATATTTCTTAAACGAGTTATTTTGACACTTGAGTGCCCTCTCAATTTTGACTCAACATTCTTGACTTGAATTTTCCTACAAATCTAGAGCTTTTGTTGTAATCAAGTTTGATGAGTAGCTCATTATACTCGATGTACAATGATGGGTTTGAAATCCATTGGAAGGCCCATGTAGGGAAGTTATTTGATTCGTTATTCTAAATTGGTTGAAGTATCAATGCTTACTATTTTGTTTGCCAGAGAAGTGCTATAGACTTGGATTTATAATCTTTTGTTTAAGTGGATTCGATATAAATCTTGCTTTGAATATATGATGATCTGTAAGGACGTGTGCTATAATTTTGTGCTTTGGACACGGCAGACTGTCTTGTAGTGCTCACCAGGATTCTTATATCAAGTAGGAATCAATAAGGTTATACTTTGATCCTTGATGCAACTACATGATTAGCTTTAGTTTTGGAAAGTGTTAGTATGCTTTGCATACATCGATGCATTTGGCATATACACTTATATGTACATGACCGAAGGTGATTATCTGATTTTTACCATCATTTGGAATCTTTATGAGAATATCTTGACATATTGGCACACTTTTTAAAGAAAATTTTCAAATGTGTAATGAACTTGTTTGCTTAATTTAATGGTTGATTAGTCTGTTTAAAGTTGATGATTTTATAAGTTGGCCTCAACCACATGGTGAGATTAGCTGTGCATGAATTTATTTCTTGTCATTTAAATTGTGAGATTTATTGAACTACCAATTTTTTTTATTATTGACTCAAACGCTTAACAATTCATCATTACACATCAGCAAGTGTCAAACAAAAATTTAGTATATTCAAGTATAGTTATAGGCATGTTAAATTTCATCTCCTTTTTTGTTTCAAATTTAGATTTTGGTCCAAGGCAAATTTGAAAATTTAGGGTAATTTGTTCAGATCATTATCAAATATATGTTGAATAATTTTGTGGGTTGGAAAAATGTTTTTCAATCTTATTTTGTTTCTGATAATCAGAATGACATTCCTATGCATATTGATGACGGCAAAGTTAACCAAGAATTGCATTAGCCTTAGCTCATGATAACCCAAAAGCTTTTGAAGAATTTTAGACTGATGTAACGGACTGGACCATTATTAATTGAGGGAGGTGAGGCCTTATGCTAGACCAATGATCAATGGCAAAGGGTTGATCTTCAAAGCTTTAGCAGGCCAAAATTGATAACACTTGGCGTTCAATTTTGTCGAACAAAGACAAGCAACTTTGCATTGATTGGACTGAATTTTCTTAAAATTTTGTAAGAATGTATTTTATTTTTTATTTTCATATCCTCTTTTTTTTTTCCTCTATAATTTTTGTTTTAATTTTCCTTGTTGGTATCTACAAGAACATTTGGACATTTTATTCCCCTTCTAGTGACCAGGGAAAACAAATAAATGGGCGGGCTTAAATTCCTTAAAAAAATCTGAATTACATTCATTCTTAAGGATAACAGAGGAAGGGTAAGCCTCATGCCATTCCAAAGACAAGTGATAGAGGGGAGATTTTGAAGTTTCCATCGAACCACAGATTAGTTATTGTTATGGTATGACTCATATACCATATAGGGACATACGCTGGATCGAGGCGGAGCGGAGCGGAGCAGAAGAATCTGTTCAAATTGAGAAGTTACGTGGGTTGGGATGCGGGGGGAAAGCCCCGCAGTATGATACAGGGGTAATGTTGTAATTACATATTGTGCTTAATGTTTACTCCTGGGTTATAAATAGGCATGTTAGTAACCCCATGAGGTATCCTCTATTCTGTAACCCTTTTCTGAATATTGAAAAGAACTCGCCGCTCTGCTCCCGAAGACGTAGGCATCTTTGCCGAACTTCGTTAAATTTCTGTGTTCTTCTTGATTTTTGTCGTTACTGTTTTTCTTCACCCTATTTTCTCAACAAGTGGTATCAAAGCCTGGTTCGAGGGGAAGAAAATTTTCATGGGCGGCGCAAGAAAAAGTTTCGGCGGCTAGGGCTTCGGGAGAAAAGGGTTCGCAGGCTTCGGATGGTAGAAAGGTCTGCGACGAAGGATTTAGCGGTCTGTGGCTTTCTCTCTCGCGATCGGTTCTGCGAAGGCCAGAGCGTTCGACTTCGTGAAGGTTGGAATTGCGACTGCCGCAGATCGAGAACCCTGTCTCCTTCGCCTGAATCGTTGGAGGCGAAGAGGAAAGGAGCGGAGGATTGTGGGTTCGAAGGCGTGCTCGAGCAGGGCCTCGGGCGGAAGGAATATTTTTCGGCGGAGGCAGGCCGAAGGATCGCAGGATCGCGAGGAAGCTGCGGAGGTTTCGGGAAGGCTTGAATAGAAAGCTGCGCGGAGGTTCTCCCGGTTTCGGGAAGGTCTGGAATAGAAAGCTGCGCGGAGGTCTCCGGAGAAGGAATCCGAAAGGGAAGCTAGAGGAATATTCCTCCATTGCCGCCTCAATTGTCGCAGGAAAGCAGGGAAAGTAAAAGGAAGACTTGCTTTATTTTTGAATTCTAGAAACGAAAGAATTTTTTTTAAAATTCACTTAATTAAAGGAATCTTTTTTAATTAAGTTGATTTAAATTAAATTAAGAAAATTTAATTAAGGATTTCTTTTGCCGGATAAGGAGAGGAAATAAAGGAAATATTTATTTCTTTTCTTGGAGGCGGAGATGAAATTTTTTGCTTTGCTCGAAGATTTTATTTAAAAAAAAAGGTTCGGAGCAAGGATTTTTGCAAAGGAATTTTTTTGCAGAAATTTTTGTTGCAGGAATAATTTTTCAAATGACATTTTCTGGTGCGAAATTCGAGGTGGTGAAGTTCGACAGAACTAGTAACTTCAGATTATGGCAAACCAGGGTGAAAGATCTGTTGGCGCAACAGAGAATCTTGAAGGCTTTGCGGGCAGCAAAACCATATGCCATGGAGGATGAAGATTGGGAAGAATTGCAACAGCGAGCGGTAGCGACGATGCTTTGCGGGCAGCAAAACTAGATGCCATGGAGGATGAAGATTGAGAAGAATTGCAACAGCGAGCGGTAGCGACGATACGTCTATGTCTGGCAGACGAGGTTATGTATCACGTGATGAACCTGAAATCTCTAGGGAAGATCTGGAAGAAATTAGAAACTCAGTTTATGGCAAAATCTCTGACGAACAAGTTGTATCTGAAGCAAAAGTTGTATGGATTGAAGATGCAAGAAATGTCTGACTTGGCGCATCATGTTAATGACTTCAATTAAATAATCACAGACTTGTCACGGCTTGATGTGAGTATTGAGGATGAAGATCGAGCGATGATTTGTTATGTTCATTGCCCTCTTCCTATGAACACCTGGTGACTACTATGACATATGAGAAAGAAAATATCAAAGTGGATGAGATTACTGCAACATTGTTGGCTCACAACTAGCGAAAGCAGAATGCAGGGGAAAACTCTCACGGTGACAGTTTATATGTGAAGAGTAAGCAAGATCGTGGAAGGAAGAAAGAGAAGGAGAGTTCTGGAAGGCGAAATTCTAGATTAAAGTCTAGAGGCAAAAAGGAAATTCATTGCTACAAGTGCAAGGAGCCAGGCCATATAAAACGAGATTGTCTAAATCTGAAGAAACAGACTTGGGAGAAAGGTGATATTTCATCAAAGTCTGTAAATGTGGTGCAGAGTGAAAATTCAGACTGCAGTGATGACGATATGCTCTCAGTTTCATCAACTCAGTTCACGGATGCATGAATTCTTGATTTAGGGTGCTCTTATCACATAACACCTAACAGGGAGTGATTTATTTCATACATGTCAACTAATTCTGGCTCAGTATATTTGAGTGATGATAGATGCTACAATATAGTTGGTATTGGAGAAGTCATAATTCAGATGCATGATGACACTGTTAGAACGTTATGTGATGTCAGACATATTCCAGATCTGAAGAAGAATTTGATTTCCTTGGGCACTCTACATAGAAAAGATTTTATTCCTAAGGCTGATGAGGATAGGGAAACCATCAGAATTGTTAAGGGTGCACTGACGGTGATAAAAGGAAAGTTGACTGCAGGTAATATCTACAAACTGTTAGGGAGTACAGTTGTAGGTGGAGTTTATTCTATTGAGTCAGATAATGACAGTACAAAGCTATGACATATGCGTCTGGGTCATCTCAGTGAACGTGGGATGATGGAATTGCATAGAAGAAATCTGTTGCATGGAGTTAAAAGCTGCAAGTTCGATCTTTGTAAGTTTTGTATTCTTGGAAAACAACTCTAAATTTAAGCTGTGGAAAGCTGAGGTGGAGAATCAAACTGACAGAAAGATCAAGTATTTGAGGTCTGATAATGACACAGAGTACACAGATTCGCAGTTTCAGAAGTTTTGTGAGGAGCATGTGATTCAGAGACATTTTTCAGTACGGAAGACACCACAGCAGAATGGTGTGGCAGAAAGGATGAATAGGTCCTTAACTGAAAGGGCAATGTGCTTAAGACTGAATGCAGGGCTTCCTAAGAGTTTCTGGGCAGAGGCTGTGAATATGTCATGCTATCTCATCAATAAATCACCTCGAGCATCATTGGGTGGCAAGGTCGCAGAAGAGGTATGGACAGGTAATCCAGTTAATTTGATCATTTATGGATTTTTGGATGTCATGTTTATGTGCATGTACCTGCAGATGAAAGATCTAAACTTGATGCAAAATGCAAGAAGTGCATCTTTCTGGGCTACAAGAAAGGTGTGAAAGGATACAAGTTTTGGAATCCGATTGCAAAGAAGATGGTGATCGGCAGAGATGCAGTTTTTGATGAGCAGTTTATGCTACAGCAGAGTCAAGACAATGTGTCAGAGAAGAATTCCAGTTCAGATGCAGTGCAGATGGATTTAGAACAACAGTCAGTAGCTTCTGAGAGAGGTGAAAGTTCAAATCTAGCACTTGGTGATTCTATTCCAGATGATCTGCAGAATTACAATCTAGCCAGAGATACACAGAGACGCACCAATGTAAGGCCTTCTAGCAGATTGAGTTATGAAGACTTAGTCTCATGTGCACTTCTCATCAGCAGCGATGATCCAACCACTTTTCAAGGAGCTATCACTAGCCAGGAGAAAGAGAAATGGATGAGTGCAATGGTTGAGGAGATGAAGTCTGCAGAAAAATCGCACTTGGGAGCTAGTTCAGCTTTTAGAGAGAAAGAAGGCTATTGGGTGCAAATGGGTCTACAAAAGGAAACCAGCAGTATCAGAAAGAGAGGGAAAGAAGGCTATTGGGTGCAAATGGGTCTACAAAAGGAAACCAGCAATATCAGAAAAAGAAGGGGAAAAGTTCAAGGCTTGACCTGGTTGCAAAAGGATTTTCACAGCAGAATTGAATAGATTATGATGAAATCTTTTCTCATGCGGTTAGACATACTTCAATCAGGACAGTGCTTGTATTAGTAGCTATTTGGGATTTGCATTTGGAGCAGATGAATGATAAAATTGCTTTCTTGCATGGTGATTTGGAGGAGCAGATTTACATGGAGCAGCCAAAAGAGTTCACTCAATCTGGGCAAGAGCATCTGGTTTGCAGGTTAAAGAAATCGTTGTATGGGTTGAAACAGTCTCCAAGATAATGGTACAAGCGGCTTGACTCCTACATGATGCAGATTGGCTACAGGCGATGTGAGTATGATTGCTGTGTTTATGTGAAGAGCCTTGATGATGGGTCTATTATTTTTCTGTTTTGTATGTTGATGATATACTGATTGCTGCAAATAATATGAAGGATGTCCGTGGTTTGAAAGCTTTATTGATTCAGGAATTTGACATGAAAGACTTGGGTCCTACGAAGAAGATTCTTGGAATGAAGATTCATCGAGACANACAACTTGGTACTCTTTCCTAACAGCTCAAATATAATCTTAAAAAAAGCTGAACAACAGTACTTGATATGCTAATCTTAAAATTAGCTGAACAACAGTGTTAAGAACTTCGTATGCTTCTTTGATAAAAAGAGTGTGGTAAGGTTAAAAAAAAAACACTTGATATAAATCTCATCCATTAAACAAAAACAACTCCAAAAACAAACACCTCCACGAACATACACATTTAAACAACCACTAAAACCTAATAATAACAACACCCTAAAAACACATAACACTTCTAAAACAACTGAAAAAAATGTTCTCTAAACTAAAAATACATATATGAAAACACACCTCTATTCAATCTCATGTGTTTCTCTGTTTGCGGGATAAATCTTCTAAAACACACCTCTATTCCAATACGATTCACACGCGCAAAAAAGGCTTCGTCTGTGCTGGGTTGGCGGGTCATGTGCAGTAAAATTGCTTTTTTAATATTTTAAGTGGTGGGTAGCACACGTGATCTCATTCTACTGGCTTCCGCACGCAGAACTACGTACGTTCTTCTTATGAAAAAATTTCTCCTGTCGATGGCGGGGCAAGACAGATGAAAGGAATGGGGTGTGCATATTTTAATAGGATTTGTTCACAAATTTAATTTAAATCCACCCAAATATAAAATAAAAAAAAATTAAATCTTTGTTAAATCACTTTATTCTTCATTTTGTTTTTTCCATTGTTCCATCTCCTTTGTATAAATCTGGCTTTATTAAATCTGCCAGTGATGCGTATTCAATGGATCTACGTTGTTGTTGTTTGCAAACTTCATTTCATTTCTGTCACGACTCGACAGATTTATTGGATTTGATAAATTCTATTTAATACAAATTTGGAGCTACAACCAAAAAAACGCCAGAGAGAGAGAGGCTGATAGAAGGGACAAGAAATGCTAGCTGATACGTGGTTGTTTACTTTGAGTGGTTTAGGCGAATATTAAGATTTTTAAGGGGTCGTCTAATTAAGTGAATTTGTGGTGAACTGTAATTCTTTTGCATGAATTTGAGAAAATAATGTGTTTGGTATGAAGATTAATAAATACAATGTAAAATTTGAGGGAATTTGTTGTTTGCTTTGTAGTTCATTTTTGATGAATTTAGAATTCACCCAGTTTGCCCAAATTTGAATTACGCCATTCTTTTAAAATGGTATTGGCAAGCAGCAACACCATTCTGTCCCTGCCACCTGCCACTGTTCGCATTCTCGCGTGGTCGATCACTGTCTGCTGCCCTCCGCCGTCAACCACCGTTCGTTGTTCACCGCTATCGGTTGCCCTCAATTGTCGACCAACCCCTCCGCCATTTGGCCCCTCGTCATTGCTCGTCGCAACCGCCGACCATATGCCCACTTGTCCAACATGGTTGCCCCCCTGTCGTCACAAAACGTACGTCCACTTGCCCTTCATTACCGGCCNCCATCTTTGCCGAACCTCGTTAAATCTCTGTGTTCTTCTGGATTTGTGTCGATTACTGTTTTTCTTCGCCCTAATTTTCTCAACATATATTTAAGCTTTTGAAAGATTTCGATCAATTCGAACAATACAAACAAATTTGTAAGATTTCAAACAATTCAGACAANGTTTTTTACTTCCTTTTTTTTTTGTTCGTGCTTATGAGAATTGTTACTATATTGAATTTTCTTTTGTTTAGTGATTGAGAAGATTGGATAAGATACATTGATAAGCTTTAGATAAACCCAAAAGTCACCTCTATAATAATTCAATGCTTAGTTGTGGAAGAAGAAATAATCACTATTTATCATGGCCAAAGATTAATGGAAGAAGAAGAAACCTCATGTTGGACCAAATGTTAGTCGTAGAGGGTTGGGTTTCGAAGTTTGGTCAGACCAAAGATCTGCAGTACGGTTTTTAAATGGTAAATTGGGTTAAGCCTAAGACCGACGATGTGGTGTCTTCAATTTCTGTAACGTCAATCATTGTCTGTTTAGTTAAACATCAATCATTAACTCCTTAGTTATTCATGTACATGCTCACGTTAGGAATTATTCACACTCACACATAGAGGGAGAGGAAATGACACATTTATAGGAGTTTTAGGTATCGAAGGATTTAATCAAGTATTGGGAATAGAGTGGAATGGAGGGAAAATATGTGATTCAGCAAAGAGACGGGAAATGAAAATAGCCTGCAGCTACTATTCCTGGGGATTTGAAGGAAGAAATAGAATGTGCATCAAAATAGCAATAGTCAAGGAGGTACAAATGTCAGGAAGGATTCACCACCTATACTCTAACAAGATATAAATACACTACCTGTATGAACAAGGTTATAACTCTCGTAAGGAGAGCATTATGAGTAGAAATCTCTGCCTAACATAAATTTAAATCAGAAAAAATGTCCAACCAGTCCAAAAGAGAAAAAAAATCCCAAAGTAATTATGCCAAAGTAATTAAGTAAAAGGACCCTGATACTAGTGCTAATTAAGAAAAATAAGTCTTATGAGGCCAACCTAATCTCTATAGTTTTGGAGGATTCGAATCAGCTAAAGAATTGAATTTGAGAGTCAATTCAACTCTCTCGCGCTTCCATCTAGGACATTCATGTAAAGGGATGTTTGTATCATTCCCCGCGTATTCGTATAGGAGGGCCTTTGGCTTCTTAATTGGAAGCATCTGAATCCTTATAGTATGTTGATAAGTCCGCAGCNTTCTCCATTTCAAAACTAAAGATCTTCGCGGCTTTCCTACAATTATTTCGTAAAATGAAGCTTTAGTTTTACGTTGCTTTTAAATAAAATTTTCTCAAAAGATAGATGTTTGCCAGAAGTACCTTAATAGACAAGGTTACAAATTTTGATTGGCAAAATTATTTCATAAACGATAGAAAGATTTTTTATGGCATGATTGTATTATGAAATTTGTAAGATTGCTCACAAGTAAATATGCCATTTGTGTAAAAAGAAAGTTATGAGAACAGACTTAAAAATGCAATTTGTGTAAAAAGAAGTTAAAAAGCTAAAAATCGTCGACAGCAGGGTTCGAACCTGCGCGGGCGTAGCCCAACAGATTTCAAGTCTGTCTCCTTAACCACTCGGACATATCGACAATTGTGCTTTAAATTCATGTTGTTTATAAATAAATCCTACTCGTGCCTTTCATACATCAAATAATGGCATTTTTTAATTCAATTTAAGCAAAGTAAATCGAAATCCTTCAACTCTTTGCTCGGAATAAGGATAGTCTTAGGGTCCATTTGGAGCAGCTTATGCGTTTCAGAATAAGCTGTTTATCTTGAAACATGGCCCGCGGGCCGGCCGCAGCCTGTGTTTAGTGTAAAAACCCAAACACAATTTCGGATAAGCTGGCGAAAAGCGTAAACCCGAACGAACCCTTATTCTGAATAAGAAACTTATGCAACATAATAAAATATTTAAAAGTTTAATTTATGAAATTGTAATAAATATGATCAACATGATTCACCTAACGGAACACAATTTCTTACAAATTTTTATAATAAAAAATGAATTTGAACTTGATTAAATTTGTTTAATAACTCATAATGATTAGATCTTTTCTCTAAAAATCACACACATTTATGTGTTTGATCTTATAAGTGCCACATGTATCATAAAATTGGGTCATAAAGTAGCAATCTTACTTGTATTCTCTAGTTGGGGCATAATGCCACAAGTCCATATCTTTTGCAAAGCCTTAAGCACTGACTTTTTTAATATTAGAATTTGTTTACTAAGATGATATTTATGTACAAAGGAAAAACCAACTTAACTTCATGCTTGTGGCAATGCTCTGAAGTGAGATGATTGATGCTAACCTAAGCTTTGCTCGAGACAATGCGTCATATCAATGGATGAACCTTCGTGGAAGGACCAAACATTTTAATAAAGATTCTTATGATACAACATTCATCATGTGTGCCTTATAAGACATTCCACTCAACGAGACAAATCTGATATTTATATAACCAAATTGTCCATTCTAATGCTCCAAGTGAAAGAAAATCATTTGCTAGCACCTCTAATTATACTTAGTTATATATTATCGCTCTAAACCAACTTAGCTATGAATTAATCAAGTCAATTGTAATGTACATTCGATAGTCGTATCTAAGAACCATTCAACATGGATAGCCATTTTGGTTCCCTCATGACTTTTTTTCTTATCATGATAAGCTTTGACCATACTTTGAAGAACACCTTAGTTTTGCATCTCACTACCTCATTCTAATAAGAACATTTTTTAGAGGGCCATTAATTATTATTAATCAAACACCTGTAAAAACATGACCCTCAAGCTCTCTATCATTAATGCCTGCCAAGTTGACCTAAGACAATGAAATTATAAGCCCTTTATATAATGTGTAATCCATTAACGCCCAATATCCCTTAAAGTTATTTTTATTTGTGAGTTTTATTAGGCACATGCATACGGTATAATTAATCATTGGTGCTTTTGCACATAAGAATCTTGATACCTAAGCAATACACAGAACCTTGACTAGCCTCAATAACTAGTCAAAGGAAGTCATTACAACTTTATAATTGCTTGTCTTTGAAACTCAATCTTGCTTAATGTAGAGTACAGATACAGTAATATGGGATTGAATTAATGCGCAAAAAGGTTTTTTTATTTATTTTAAAATTCAATAATTTACTTAGATCATATGAAATCACTAATTGAAACTGAATATGTAAAACACTAGCTAATAGTTATGACATGAAATACTCTATATATAATTCATTCATAATATGTAAAAACTAAGTGGCTATTTTGTCCTAAAAATGATAGTTTCATGGGCGCGCTCATTCAAAACAGTTTTAAGCTTCAACATCCAATTATAGTATAGTTAGCTACTCAATAGAATCCTACACTAAACTCCATATAGATGATCATATGGTGAAATTTTAATAATAGGCAATTTATTAAGTTATAAAATTAAGCACATTGTATGTGAACCACTCAAATGTAACTGCTATGTTTATCAAATTATTCCATCAAGATGCACAAATAAATCTATTAGGCTTTCCTTTATAAATACAATTGACTCAAGTAATGTGGGAATAGGATACATAAGTTAAGCACTTTAATGATAATTAATCACATATATAAGCTATGTGGTCATCACAAGTGAATAAAGAAGTGAACAATGTAAATTAATGGTTAAAAGTGCAAGTAAATGACGTAAAATAAACGAGTCAAAGCATAATTTTATCAGGTGGTTTGACCTCCTTCCCACCTTATATGCATGCCTAACCCACACTTTGATTATGAATCCATCACCTGATTGTATGAGACAAAACGTTATCATTAATGGAAAAGAATGCTACATTATTATAAGCTAACGAAGAAGATTATTGAACGCACATAAATTTAATTAGGGTTATCAAAATATCTCATTGTTATGAACAACTCATGTTCAACTTATTAAATAGCTTGTGTTCAATTCATTCGTTAAACAATCAAGCCAAACACAAATAAATTTTTTGAGCTTGATTTATAAACAAGTCAAACATGAACAAAACTTTTATTTGATTATATTTAGCTTATTTTTGGGTTGATTTAATTAAATAATTAAATATTGAATAACATTATAACATTTTTATATTATTTTTTTATTTTTCATTTTAAAAAATATTAAATTTTAATATTATTAAAACGTTTGCGCTAATTTTAGTCGAACACTTGGGCAGTCTTAGGCTTAAGTGGGGCTAAGTTATAAGTTTTATGAACATGTCGTGCGTAGTACTTGGTTACAGCTTTTGTCCTCTTTAAAAGGTTCATGATTGACATTATTCTTACAATGTTTTAGTCTTCATCACTGGTGAGCTTTCATTCATTGAAGGTTGTAAAGCTTGCATATCTATGTCCCTCGATGATGTCATATCATATATTTAAGTTACTATGCATACTTTGTATGATTATATTGATCCCGCTATGGTTGGTTACATTATGTCATACATGTTGAGTAGCCATTTGACTTTTCATTTCATTAGAACTAGGATCTTTGCTTTGAAAACTCATTGCATGTCAAAGCCAAAAGAAAAATGAACAAATGACCTTGATCGAGGGTATTCTTAGACCCTTTAAATGTGTTATAATTAACCATAGGGGTTTATACCTGCGAGAAAACTGATTATTCATAATAAGATAAACTCTATTTGATATCACTTATCAAGTAGGTGAAATATATAGTTTATTAAGGTCACATATATCTTTATCTTACAAGTTCACATAACGAACAATGTTTTATATTTTGAGGTAGTATGGTCTCATCTCTATGAAATGTTTTAATGATAAATGTATGTGTGACACGTATGTCTTCCTTTGAGTCTCATGCTAGAGCATAAAAGCTTAGCTATGACAAAATTTATCCCTCTGAATGGTATGATCCAATCCTTTAAGACTCCCCCTTTTTCTTTCGGGTCGCATGAGTCCAAATCGAAGCCACCACGGAGGAGCAAAATCCATCCCATCTCTTTTAGACTAACATCTATGTCTGGAGGGCAACTAGCTAATCCACATACACTACAAAATAAATAAATACAATCACAAGCATTAGTAGATAGATAAGACAATTGTTTAAACTTAGAACGATTCATTGGAACTATGATTCTGTCTGATGGATCGTACTACCTAAGTAGATACATAAGTGTATATGTTTAGTCATTTCTAGGTGCTTTTAATAACTTTTATTTCTTATTTCTCATGGATTTTAAGTTTGATTTAATTGTGTTTTTAATTTTAATTTTCAAGTTCTTATATTTGGCAGAAAAAAAACATTGTTATTTTAAAAGCCTAACATATGAAACTCAACTTTTACCAACATAATTAAACATAAACGAAGCATAAGAAAAGTATTCCTAGTGCATATACCAAGTAAGCATATAAAGCTAATCTCATCATAATTATATAAAATAAAAGGCTGATGCAGATGCTTACCATTATACTTCTTGAAAGAGGAGAAAAATGGTTGGTCAAGTTTTGCTCTTATGCAACCCAGTTCTAAGGCTAAGGATTGCTTGCAGGACTTTATCTCCCGCCTTCAATTCAGTTCAAGTTGTATTCTTTAGCAGCAGTTCATCACTCAATTCACCTTTTTTATTCGTTTAGTTGTGGTTCATGATGGTCCAACTCCTTGTTTCCCAAGGTTTCACTAAGTTATACGACTCATACTCATCTTCTTCTTCTCTATTCCCTACATGTAGTTATAATTTAAAATAACATTTAAGATAAATATTGAATTACATTGATTCACCCCATATCTGAAAGCCAAGCATTGCTCCGCCAAGAGAAGTTCCATGCATAGGGGCAATAACTTACAATTAGACTAACACGATCGATCGTTAAAGTCAAACTAATTGAGTCAAGTTTAGCAGACTCAAAGACCATTAGAGGCCAACCAACAACGTCAATTTAGCACGATTAGATGGACGTGTCTTGCCGAACTAGGACCAACCGATTCTAGCAGACCAAGTCTTAGGACAGTCGAACTGAAAGTCCATACATGTAAAAATACCTAAAATACCCTTTAACGCCCAATTAAAGAGGGGCAAACAAGTAACTTCATATATTGTACCCCTCTCCTACAAATAGAGAGATCATTTCATAAGAAAGAGCTAATCAACAATTAGAATTACTGTTCATTAATGTGCACTTCCCTCTCTATCTCTCGCTCACACTCTCTCCTGTTTAACGCTTTATTTTTTGGGCGTGACTCACAGTCATATCAGGATTCAACATTTATATATCATTTAATATCTTAATTAAGACATATATATATATACATATATATATATATATATATA